>MJUU01039580.1:36827-57329 GCA_002080025.1 Modiolus philippinarum
GGGTGTGAAGGCTACCTGTCCATGCAGGGTATGGGGTGGCTGGGCAAGACAGATAACAATTTACATTAGCACTCAAGTGTTGTGACATTAACCACTTAATTCAATTCATTTTATCTCATGGAGAGTATCAGCACTAAGATGCATGCAATGATGTAGCAACCTGCCTCATCAACAACTTGAAAAAAAAGCAATTTACAAAGCTATTGTCTTTGAAATAAAATAAAAATAGATAATAAGGGAAAGAAAACTTGTATACCATGGCTGGTTTGTAGATAAACGTTAGGGATCAATCAGAAAGGGCTTAAAAATGCAAAATTTTCTACATAATCATCTGTGTATTGACATTTCTGCCTGGTACCGGAAAAGGAAGTTACTTCGATATCAGCAGGTGCGCACGCTCGTTGTTCCGTCGCCTACGAATTATTTACATATGGCGGCGAAGTGTGAACTTTCTCTTTTCGGCTAATACAGAAAACTATGGAAGAAGGTTTAATTTAAAATGGGAGGCTGAAAGATCGTTATGTCAGTTTTGCAGGTGAATTATTTAATTTTTGCTCTACTTGTAGTTATTTCTGCATTTTTTATGGCCGTTTTATGGCATTTAAATTAATTTTATTGAAAATAAAAGGTGGAGACATGTGCAGACACGCTTTGAAAAGGTGATTTAACATTAAATTGCTTCATACAAGTGGCGGGTCATAAAAGACTTATGTTTGCTTAAAGACTATTCTTAATACAACACTTAAACATGAAGCAAACGGATTTAAAAATATAAAATATTTTTGTTTTTCTTGATCAGAAAAGACAATATTTATTCACAGACAAGGCACAAGCCCAAATTTCCAGTGACAGATACCACTAGAGTGTCATGTTTTTATGACTACTTGATTCATAATTAATTAATACAAAGTAGCAGTTTGGAGTGTTAAGCCTTTAATCTAATTACAATGAATTATTTGACTTGTCAGTACAATATAATTAAAGTTTTTGTATTTGGTTTGAATATTTTATTACTTAGTATATGTTTGTCATTGTATATTGAATGTTTCAGTAGGAAAGTTACATGTATTTGATCTTGAGAGCACTTGTAATGTTAACAATTCTGAAGTGGATAGTAATTTATGTGAATTAAGATAAAATGAATTGATATATTGCATTATAAAAGAAACACAATACATGAAGTTCAATTTCGTATTTAGTAGGAAGGAATATTAAGTATAACAATTCAACAAAGATGAGCAAGAGAAAGGTAAAAGACTACTTTTGAAAAAGTCTCTTTAGAATCAGGATCTCTTTCTTGCATGTACTGTTGTATTAAGTTCATAGATCCAATCTTAAATATATAAATTGTCTACATATGACCACACATTTCATATGCACAACCTTTTAAATTGCATGAATTAATATATTTAATACTAACTTGAATGTGTTTTGTTCACATATGTTGTGGGAATTCCTATCACTATTATATAATTGTTATATTATCTCGACCATCACCAATTGTATTCTGCATGCTGGATATTTGCCATTTTGTTGAAATTTAATTTAATATCAATAAATGTCAATCATAACTTGAAATAGATTTTACCCCAAGTTTCTGTCCATGAGTTGGCTAATATTCTAAGTTTGTTTGGATTGTCAATTATTTTTTATTGAACTTCTGACAACCAAATAAAATGTGTTTTGTTTTCTCTGATTTCAAAAATGGTGTGCAATCAAAACATGATCAACTTGTATTATTAATTTTACCTGCACAGTGCTGGCAATTTAATACACATATAAATTTACTGGTACATGTACTTGTCAGACCTACATCTGACATGTATCTGTGGTGCAGATGTAGTTCAACATATTAATTGAAAGCTAACTAGTATGGTGAATAAAAGGATATGGAGTAAATGCACATGAGACAAAGTCTCTACAAATACATGGTAAAAAACAAGCAAAGGAACAACACTTTTATTGTTGTTCTTAATCTTGAAGTATAGCATACATGAATAGACCAATTCAGTTAACAAGCTATGAAATAAACATTATGTCATAAAATTTAAATGCTATTTTAAAATATTTTATTACCCTTTTTTCATTGTTACTTTTTTTAATTGGCTTTTGAAGTTACATTAGTCATGTAAGTAACAATTGTAGGAAATCTATGCTCGTTTATGCATGGTAGATGTACATGACTTGTATGCCATACATGTTGAGATATAGGTAAATATAACCAAGAAAGCAAAAATTTAACCCAATCTGAAATCACTCATGACAACAATCATGACAATCCTAACAATCCAATGAAACTTCAGATAACCTTATCAGTTTTTTATCATGCTGTATTAAACAGACTCCCAAAATACTTCAGTTAACCTTATCATGCTTGTTATACAGACTCCAAAAACATTTCATTAACAACTCCACATACATTTACAACTAGGATGTAACCCAAACTCAAACAGAATACTGCCTTATCAACTACAGCACAACACCAAACTGCTTCAGCCAACATACAATCACCATCAACTTCAATGTAGAAATCATACTTAGTGTCTTCAACAACTGTAATAGAGAACAAACACATTTTAAATTATTTTCAAATATACTAGTTAAGGGGGAAATGATTCACCGTATGTACAGAAATCACGGTATTTTTATGACCGTTCAGTTTACGATATTTGAAATGTTGCTTATGATACGAATGATACAATTCTAATTACATGTGCACTGAAAAAAAATGTAATTGCCCTTCTTTTGGAAGCATATTTTCTATTGCAAAATACAAAAAATACTTTACGTTTTTAGAATAAAACATCCAATTTTTATGCCCCCACAACTAAAAGTCTGGGGCATATTGTTTTACCCTTGTCTGTCCATCCGTCTGTCTGTCCGTTCGTCCGTCTGTACGAATGAAAAACACAACTATTCATGTTTTTTTAAGAAAGTTTGCAACCAAATTCCAACAACTTCAAAGGAATCTGACTTACAATAAGTAGATGTGCACACACATATCTCTTGCAATTAAAAATGGCCGCAGTTGCCATGGAAACTGAAAAAAGGCGGGAAAATTCAAAGTGTCTCAAATTTGATGAAACTTTACAAGAAGGATGTGTAGCACCCATAGAAATGATTTTGGGTCTTAGAATTTTCAAAGTGGCTGCCGTTGCCATGGAAACTGGACAGAAAGGCTGGAAAATTAAAAGTGCCTCAAAATGGACGAAACTTTACTGGAAGATTGGCCAGCACCCACAGAATTGATTTTCGGGCTCAGAGCTTCCCTTTTATAAACTTATACCCCCTGCTTGAAAAGTGGGGGGTATATAGTGATGGGGGTGTCTGTATGTTCGTCCGTCCGTCCTTCCATCCGTCTTTCCGTCCGTCTGTTACACATGGGGGTACCCATCTCTTATCCACTACTCCTCCTGAACCACTGAATAGATTTTCATGAAACTTTAACACAGTCTTTGTGACATAATGTAGATGTGCACCTCCTATTTCAGAATTTGATTTGATTGATTTTTGGGGTTTCCCATAGCCAAACATGGACTTTGCCATTACATTACATGTACACATGGGGCGTACCCATCTCTTATCCGCTACTCCTCCTGAACCACTGAACAGATTTTCATGAAACTTTAATACAGTCTTTGTAACAGAATATGGATGTGCACCTCCTATTTCAGAATTTGATTAAATTGATTTTTGGGGTTTCCCATAGCAAAACATGGACTTTGACAGTACATTACAAGTGGTTACCCATCTCTTATCCACTACTCCTCTTGCACCACGGAATAGTTTTTCATGAAACTTTGACATGGTCTTTGTGATATAATGTAGATTTGCATCTTCTAATTTAGAATTTGATTTGATTGATTATCAAATGGTGGAGTGGGGGGTATATATCAGTGAGCTTTGCGTTTCTCCTTTCATATCACTAAAATTTGTCTATACTTTGAAATCAGATTACGTACATAGAACATTGATCTTTGGGTAACTTTAACTGTCATTTTAAAGTAGGCAAAATTTTTTTTAAGAAAGTTGACAATTTTTTTTTTTATTATAATACAAAGTACATAAAAATTTACATGTTAATTGAATTGAATTATATGTGTAGAATTTCTGAAATTCTAATGATTAAACCTTTTGAGTTTGTAGTATGACTAATACCTGCATGTTGATTTAAAGTATATAGTGTGTCATGTTTTGAATTCACAGAAGTCAGAAGTATAGAAATGTCAGTCTTGAAAATATGTTTGTTTGCAGTTCCATCTCCCCTGACTAAATAAATCATGGTGGACTGGGGAATTCTGGAATCACTAAAAATTGAAATTAAATCTTTCAGGTTTGAGCATTATCTATGGGTATGTAACTTGAGCTGCAACCAAAGATACAGTATTTGTGGGTGTCTTCATTTGAAATAATTACTAAATTAGTATACATGTACCATAGATACATGTATATGTATGCATCTTTGCTAGTAAAGGGTTACAATCAACTTCTCTACTCTTCACAGAAATAAAATTGTAATTAAAAAAAGATATTATTGAATTCTCAATTTTAGTTATTTATCTTTCATAGGTTTATTTGAACTGGGCAAACTCAGTGTTAGCTGAGACAGGCCGTGAGGTAGAGGGTATAGCAAGTATCCAGGAAGGACAAGTTCTATGTCAGCTGATAGACATACTCTGCCCAGAAGCATGTCTGATACAGAAATTACAGGTAGACCTTGTTACCTATTTTAGTATTTACATGTACATATAAAATACAGTCAAAGTGAAGAAATAATTTGTAATAACATACATTTGTATGTACATACCATATACAGTGCATTGTAGATACAGTCAGCATTAAATAAATTTTTGTATTTATGAAGCTCAAGTCATGATATTTGAAGAACACACCCCAAACTTCTTATAAACTTTTGACACAGAATATGTCTCACCTGCCAAATGCATTGCTTTAATCTGCACATTGATCTACAGCAGTATTACTATTTCTTAAACAGTTTGCACTACCTGCTTGCTAAAATCGTGATGAGAACTTTCTTGCATCACTGAGGGGTCAAAGCTATCATTTGGATGTGCAGTCATTATGCACTCCTCAAGAGGTAACTGTGTGTCATTTATTATGCGGCTAGGATGAACAGTAATGAAAAAATTCAAAATTTCATAGTCAGTGGAGGTATACTGCATGGGCATAGACATTAAACGCCACTAAAACTAATCTCTACTAATATAACCCTTTTTCAACTGGGGGTCCTGATGCAGCATTTTCAATTGATATTTCTTTGAGATTTGTTTAAATTGTATCAGACAAATTTCTATGTAGTTTATGGTAATAAGATGTGAACCGTACATGTATATGCTACAATGTATTGATCATCAGTATATTAAGTGTAAATGAATATTGAAATATGAAATTTCATGTTAAGGAGTTGATCAATAAAGGATCTGTTGATATTTCATTATTTATAGATTCATCCTGGAGAGAGATAATATTTTGTTAGGGAATTCATTATCAGTTTTAAAGAAATTCAAAAAACATATCAAAATATTATGATGAACATTATTAAACTGGAATTTCTGACTTGAGTTAACTGGTATTATGCTATATATTTATGTTACAAAATTTTTTTGCACAATTCTAATTTGGATATAATATGTATGCAGGGTTCTAAGTATGATACGACTTGCAAATATCTTATTTATAAGTGCATTTCTCACCCTAGTTTTTACAGAGTTGTTGTAAAAAAATGTCAAAAATTGATAAAAAAAACAGAAAAACTGGGAAGTAACTTACATTCTTTACATAAATATTGGATATTGACAGGATATTCTTCATGTGGTCTTGGAATTAGTAGTCTATCTGTATTGGGTTTTATTTGTATGTTTATTATACTTAAGATCACTAAAGGGAAAAGGGATAGAGAAAGAGTACCTATAAATCAGTTTAACCCTACCTCTAAGTCTTGCTAGTGCTTGTACCAAGTCCAGCTATCCCAAATTCCTATCGTTGTCTATATTTGTCTTTTGTCATATTACACGTATTGCTTTTCTTGTATGGTTCCCTGGTAGATTGTGACATGTGATTGTAATGTTCGGCCTTTGTAAGTGTTTCCTGTTATCTTTTCTACATTAATTCATATTTGAAATTACTAAATTGACAGTCTTCAAGTTTAATTTAAATAAAAAGTTTAGAGTGAAATATTCACTGTATGAATTTTTGCTTTTATCATATAAACATGAAAAGTGAAACAAATAATATACCACAAAATATAACAACCAAGTATGTCTTTGAATGCTATTTTAATTCAAAAGTCCATTAATTTATGATACCTGTGTGAAGCAAATATGTACATTATGAGTTTAGATTTATTAGCAGACTGAGGCCGAGACTAGATCTTGATGGGCAGATGACTTGTGTATGAGAAGTCATTGTGGAATCCTGTCCCTATCATTAAGGGGGAAATGATTCACTGTATGTACTGAAATCCCAGTATTGTGGATGAGAGTTTGGTTTATGATATTGGGAAGGTCCTCTACAATACAAACGATACAGCTCTAATTTTAACATGCGGACTAAAAATTAACATGTATATTCAGTCTTTTTTGGTGAGAATTTTCTATTGCAATATTTTAAAAAATGCTATTACTTTTTAGATAAATCAATTATTTTATTCTAATCATTTGATCAATCTCCTTTGTTTTCCATAATAAGTGAACTCTTTTGTAATGGTGGTCAAGTTGGAAGGACCAAATATTTAGAAAATGCATAGAGTTATGAGTCATAATGCAAGTAAAATATTGCAATACACATCATTTTCCCGAAAAGATGTATATTTACCCCCTACCTATCACATAGACAGACCAAAAATCATGCATCTGAATAAGATAGAAGAATGATTACATGAAAAGGGTCCTAAGGATCATCATTTGTCAAACAGAACTTGTTTTTCTTATAAAAGTTTTGTAAATTTAATTAGATTTTTGCTCTAAGATAATAATTGTTTTATTCTATAGGCATTGGGATCTTCCCAACTACCAGAGATGTATATACAGACAGCATTAGACCACATGAGGAAATATGGTATCAAGCTGAACTTTTCCAGCCAAGGTCAGTATTTTATCTATGAATCTTCAAGTCTTTTAAAACCAAATGACTTTGACTTGTTTTTGCATGTGTTTGTATGGAATAATAAAACAAAACAAATGTCATGGAATGCAATGAATATGTTGCCTGCCTTCAAATTATACAATGAAGATGAAAAGCATCCATGCATGTACTTAAACTAAAGGAATATGATTCTTCCATGGATTCACCACTTTTCATGTGTAACCTCCTGCTTGGCTTCTTTATATGAACTGGTTTAACTTATATCTGGTTAATTCATTAACATCTACAGTGAGCTAAACATGTACATTTTTTCAGTAACAGAAACTGCATCGTACAAGTTTGGCTCACTATCCAGTCTATTTCATTTCATCTATGATCTTCATGTTTGATCTTATATGACCTCAAAAAATTTAAGTGATACAGTCAAACTTTGATGGCTCGAACCCCTAAAGTGCTGATGAGAATATTTTGAGTTAAGATGGAGTTTGAGTTATCAAGGTCAAACTATGTTTAAACTTGAACAAAGGGACCACAAAAAGAATACCAGAAATTCCTTGTGTTTTAGCTATAGCAGAGGGTCGTACAGGGGGGTACAGTGCATGGGCGTACAAGAAATTAAATGTCACAACACGAGGAACGAAAAATAAGAAATTGGCTTACATGATGCCATTTTTCGGTTTGCACGAAACACTGCAAATAATGACCCTCCAACACAGCAACATGTAAAATAAAAAATGGCGTACACACTGCACGAAAATAACCCTGTGCCACCCACATAGCAGTTCAAGCCATGGAAGTTTAACTGTATTAGAGTTTGGTCTGATTTTGTTTTCTCTGATGGTACTTTAAACAGGGAAATTTTCGCGCCGTCTTTAGTTCGTGGTAAATTGACAGGATATTAGTTCACACAGTTTTTAAATTTGTGCTGCCAAATTTTTGACCCTTTACTTCAATAATAGACAAGTCTATTCGTGCTGTATTATTTTCGTGCTTCCATTCCAAAAGCGAAAATCGTGAGAATAAAACTGCCGCGAAAATGTCCCGGTTTACAGTATCATATTTGTACAGTTAGTTCCCATTGCTATAGTGCCATGCAACTGCAAGGGCTCATTAAATAATTTAAAAATAATTTTCTGATTCCTTACTGGTACTAAATTTGTTACAGTCTAAACATGCTATGCTTAGCAGAGCCCAATTTTAGTAATTTAATCTCAAGTTAAAAGAAATTATATAAGGTTGAAAATTGGAAAAATTTCTCCATCTCAAAATGCCTTCATGAATAGAGTGCAGTCTATTCTATTGTGAAGAAAGGTGTTAAAAAATGTTTGAAAAAAAACATGTACAAAGCTCAAGTTATTCCTTTCGTATATAGTGTATCTTGTGACTTTTTTTCAACTTTTCCAAATCAAAATTTTTTGCTGACATAAAAGATCTTTAAAACCTATGGTAGCACCTCATTTACAAAAAATGGTTCATAAACATACATATATACAATATCATTTCCCTATATCAAAACATTTAAATTTTATTTTGTTGGTTTTGATGCCAAGTTTTAAAGAAAATTAAGTTCATCTTTAATCCACTTGAAATAGACATCAAACGGGAATTTTACGACAAATCAATGAAACTAAAACTAGATACAGGTCATAAAACATGGCAATCATTATAAAATAAGTGTTAACATAAAATTTATTGAATTTACATCATTAACTTCATCTCCTGATTATAGGTATAATGAGTCTTTTGCATGCAAACGAGAAAATTATGATTGGGTAGATAAGTTTTTTGAAGCATGAATTTGTTGAATTTCATTAAACTCAAGGTTTCTAATTTCTCACTTCATTAAGTTCTAGATATTCTGTATTGGGTATTGCTTGATTTCGGTCCCAGCTGAAAAAATAGTTTTTGTTCTATCAACATTTTTGATATTGCAAATGATAAGGAATGCCATTCCACTTGGTGCAAAATTTTGAAAAAATGCTTATTTGAAAGGTATTAAAAAATATTGTTTTTGTACAATTTCGACTGTGTGAAAGTTGAGACTCCTTCTACAAAATAATTTCTTTCATCATAATTGACAAATGAAGTTTATATTTGAATAGAATGTATTTTTACTGTAACTCTCTTGAAAATTATTTTGTGAGAATTTCAAAATTAATCCTGTGAATAAACTATGAGTACCGTAATTATGTTAGGTATTGTTCACATACTTTTATTGTATACATTTGAAGTGTGTTTTTAAAGTTTAGAAGCTCAATAGAAATAACAATGGGTTCATTTTCTTTAAACATTAAAGTGGGTTTTCTATTTCATAGTTTTGACATTGATAGATGGAGCATAATGCTGGGTATCCCTTGAGTTTGACTTAATGTGTACATGTATTATAATCTCACAATTATTCAAATGTGCAGGGGTACAGGATTGGTGCAAATTGTTAAGAAACCACAAAAATATGATCTGATTCAAAGAAAAAAGTACATGCACATACAACACAAAATGCACAAAATTTATTTAATGACAAGTAAGGACATGGAAAATGTATGGAAATTTCAAGCAGATCTGAAATAAGTATGTGTGCATTAGTGATATATGCTTATCACTTTGAGGGACTCAGTTTACTGAGAAGACAATAAACCAAAATATGTGCAAAAGCTAATAGAGAACAAATAGGATCTAAATGAAAAGGCAGCTTAAGACAGAACGATGCACAAGCAGCATGTCCACTGCTTTTTGCATACAGTTAGGGGTACATGCACCCTTCTGTCTTCAAATTTAGGGGAACATGGTAATTTTTTTTAAAGTACTTCGGCATTCTTAAATATTTACTTTGGTATGTACATGCTTGACTAAAACAGCTGTAAAAGGGCTTGGCTGACTGACAGATTCATTTCAAGAAACTGACTGACAAATTCATTACAAGAAATTTATTACTTGACACATTACCCCGGCTTCTATTTTAATTGATCTGTTGATGTAAACTGTATATTTTGATTGTAAAACCAGATTATTCAATGATAAATGTGCACAAATGTATGTGCATGCATGTTTTCATTTGTGAAATTGTACACACACATTTTCCAATGTACATGTACAATTGTATTACGTACTGCAGTACTATAGTATGTGAATGGGCAACCTGACAAGGGAGATACTCTTAAGGTCAACACAAAACCTTCAAAAACTTTTGATATTTCAATTTTCCAAATAAAATTATATTTCATGTCAGCACCAATGCACTGATTACTTGGTCAATGAATACCCATATATGGTCTTCAGTCCACGAACTGAGGTATCCTTCTCAGTGGTAATAAATAACAAAATACAGATGTTACTGTTACTTTTGTTTCAGATTTAGAAAGACAAAATGTTAGGATGCAGAAACTAGAAAGACTTAAATTAATCCTTATCCCCTAAATGAATCATCAAATATTGCATTTGAATAGAAAATCGTCCTATAAAATTCATTTTAATTTTATTACACATTGCATCACGCTTCGACAAATGTTACCTATAAATTACACAACATAAGTTGTGAACAAATGATATTTATAGGAACTGAAACAAAAAGTCAATTGATTTTATAATTTAAACTGCTGACTTGCACTTGGCAACAAACTACAGAGAAGTAATGAAGAAATTTAAATGCAAATTCAAATCTAACTTGGGTTGTAAATAACAGAATAATTTGTCACAAGTATATAGAATGTATGATAGAATTTTGATTAAATCCTAGGAACGAGTGATATAGGTTTTGTTTTATCAGTAACAGTACTTGACTTGTATGATTTTAAGGTCATGTGATATTGAAACCCTTTGATGTTTATTTCATACCATGACTATATTTGAAATGCAGAAATGCATACTACAGATAAGTGGTATACAAATGGAGCACAAGTATGCAAAAGTTGTGCATGATATGCATTAATTTACTCAAAATTCTTTTAATGCACCTCCCTCGAAAGAATCACCTTGACAATAAGTCAGTCTTGCAATATATTGTACACCAGATTTCACAAGCCCAGCGTGAACCCTGAGCTTGTGCACTCTGATATCAGGATGTTTAATTTAGAATCAAGGCCCAATTATTTTGGCTTTTGTTCTCAGACTTGTGCAAGGATCCGAACAAATAAGCTTTTCACAAGTAAACGACTCAAAATTTCAATTAAAAAAAGTACTTATAAATTGATAGCCTTGAATGTCTTTAATAAGACCTTGCAGATATCAGTTTGCATTAATTCTTATGTATGCATATATGATAAAAAATGTAGCACTAATATAAATTGTTTTCAGCAGTCTGCAGGCTGAATGAAACATTTTTGTGTTATTATCTCTTTAAAAAGCTACATTTGTAATTAAAATGATGATAAAATTAAGGACCTTAAAATTTGTGTTAAATATCAACAGTTTATAGAAAAAAAATTTACAACCATAATTAAATTTTAATATATCTAGACCTATGGTCAGTGGACCTGCCTATTCAAATTATATATACAAAGTTTCTTAATACCAACACCAAAACATGGGACTTTAACAACTACCGAAGTCTGTCTGACGACATTAAATGCCCTTCATGTCATAACTTCATATCAAATGGAGCACCGCTTTTTGTTGGGTAAATAACAAGGTATTTAGTATCGTTAAGAAATTTGAATAGAGTCGCTTGAAACATATCTTCGTTAGTTCTTTAAACATTATTGATCAATAGACTACACACCATTTAATATATTTTTGTACAGTTTAACGTGAAGATACGCTGGCTCTATTCAATTTCAATGGTCCATTTTATCCCTACTTAAAGATATACAAAGACGCTGATTATAAATAAAGTGATTACATGATGTACTTCAAACTGTGTCATTTATAGAGTTATGAATTGATAATAATTCAAAATTAATAATCCTTAGTTCACACTTGCGATGACTACCATGATAAAGGAATGCCTAAACGCATATGATTGCCAATTGTCCAATTTAAATTTGTAAAGTCTTGTACAAACTTCTTGTAAGTTAGATTTAGCACAGATCTTGGAAATTTGATTGTGTTTAATTATTTACCTATTATTTTGGCCAAACAACATAATTTGATTCTTGTTTCTTTAAACTCTTTTGCCTTTCTTGTACACTATTTTGAATTATTTTATACATTTTAGTATTTTATAAAGGAAACACATGCAGTTGAACTTCCAATGACTTGAACTGCTAAAACTCTTATGGCAGATTTCCTAGATCATTAACGTATTTTATTTGCAATTCATCAATGAATATACCTATATACCTCTTGTAACACCTATAAGAACTCCTTCAAAACTCCTGTCTTTTGTCTGTTAATCAATTACTCAACTTTCTATAGAATTCTATTGTATACCAATTTGTCACCACTGGAGTATCAAGGTAAACCCCTTCAGGCAGTACAAATTGGTATACAATAGAATTCTATAGAACTTTGATTGGTTGATTGACAAATAAAAGACAGGAGTTAAGAAGGAGTTGTTATAGGTGTTACTTGAGGAATATTGGTATGTTCATTGAAGAATTGCAAATATAATACGTTAATGATCAGGGAAATCTGCCATAACACAATGGATGTCTTGAACCATTTTTGTTGTCTTTGTATTCATTTTAAACATAATTCCACCTAGATAGTACGCACACCCCTAGCTCAAACTGTTTTCAACTGTGTCTTGCATGTTTGAGTCATAATTTATTTGAAAGATGCTGGCCATGGGCTTATTATATCACTGGTGACAAAAACTAGGGGATCATTCTATCATTGACATTCCATCTGTTAAATAGAAAAAATTGAAAGGATATGGAGTGAATGTGACAAAAAATGCTCACGATACATAGAAAACTCCAGTTTATCAAGGACTGGGCTTTTATTGTCCCCCGCCTTTCGCGAAAGCGGGGGACTATAGAATTCGCCTTTCCGTCATTCCGTCATTCCTTCATTCCGGATGTTGTTTCCGGATGATAACTTGAGTATCCCTTGCCCGATTGTAACAAAACTTATACAGATGGAAGGAATAGGGAAGGGCAAGAACCTTATTGATTTTGGGGTCAGTAGGTCAAAGGTCAAGGTCACAATTTCTAAAAATAGAATTTATTGCACCAAAATTTGGTCCGTATGGGAAACTTTTATTTTTTATCCGATTTCGATGGGATTTTTTCCATTAGATTCCTCTCAATGAATGCTTTCATTCTTATGCCAACAGATTTCTGGTATCTCTTACCGTTTTCAAGATAATTGGGGTCAAAGGTGTTGGGGGGTGGGGGNTTCCGGATGTCGTTTCCGGATGATAACTTGAGTATCCCTTGCCCGATTGAAACAAAACTTATACAGATGGAAGGAATAGGGAAGGGCAAGAACCCTATTGATTTTGGGGTCAGTAGGTCAAAGGTCAAGGTCACAATTTCTAAAAATAGAATTTATTGCACCAAAATTTGGTCCGTGTGGGAAATTTTTATTTTTTATCCGATTTCGATGGGATTTTTCCATTAGATTCCTCTCAATGAATGCTTTCATTCTTATGCCAACAGATTTCTGGTATCTCTTACCGTTTTCAAGATAATTGGGGTCTAAGGTGTTGGGGGGGTGGGGGTGCCAAAAAATTTTTTTTTTAATTTTTCATCGGATTTTGATGGGGTTTTTTGCAAATGCTTCCTGGTGAAAAATGCAATAAAACTCTCCCCAAACATTTTTTTTCATCTTGTACCGTTTTTCAGGTAAAAGGAATTCCGTCATTCCGGAAGTCGTTTCCGGATGATAACTTGAGTATCCCTTGCTTATTATCCAATGTGATGGGATTTTCCCCGTTGGATTCCTTTCCTTGAAAGCTTTCATGAAAATGCCAACAAATTTTTGTTGTATCTTTCAGTTTTTGAGGATATTGCACTCAAAGCTGGCAACAGGATAAAAAAAACTCCATTCATCTAACATACAACTCTAAGGCGGGGGACCTTGAGCACTGCTCTATTTTTCCTAATGTTTGTTCCCATAAAATGTACTTCACTGGGAATTATACTGAAACACACCCAAGCCTTACACAGGGGTATATGCCATATTTGACTGTTTAATTTGCTGTTTCAGAATCTGGATGTCGTTTCCGGATGATAACTTGAGTATCCCTTGCCCGATTGAAACAAAACTTATACAGATGGAAGGAATAGGGAAGGGCAAGAACTCTATTGATTTTGGGGTCAGTAGGTCAAAGGTCAAGGTCACAATTTCTAAAAATAGAATTTATTGCACCAAAATTTGGTCCGTGTGGGAAATTTTTATTTTTTATCCGATTTCGATGGGATTTTTCCATTAGATTCCTCTCAATGAATGCTTTCATTCTTATGCCAACAGATTTCTGGTATCTCTTACCGTTTTCAAGATAATTGGGGTCTAAGGTGTTGGGGGGGTGGGGGTGCCAAAAATTTTTTTTTTTAATTTTTCATCGGATTTTGATGGGGTTTTTTGCAAATGCTTCCTGGTGAAAAATGCAATAAAACTCTCCCCAAACATTTTATTTCATCTTGTACTGTTTTTCAGGTAAAAGGAATTCCGTCATTCCGGAAGTCGTTTCTGGATGATAACTTGAGTATCCCTTGCTTATTATCCAATGTGATGGGATTTTCCCCGTTGGATTCCTTTCCTTGAAAGCTTTCATGAAAATGCCAACAAATTTTTGTTGTATCTTTCAGTTTTTGAGGATATTGCACTCAAAGCTGGCAACAGGTAAAAAAAACTCCATTCATCTAACATACAACTCTAAGGCGGGGGACCTTGAGCACTGCTCTATTTTTCCTAATGTTTGTTCCCATAAAATGTACTTCACTGGGAATTATACTGAAACACACCCAAGCCTTACACAGGGGTATATGCCATATTTGACTGTTTAATTTGCTGTTTCAGAATCTACAACATTGTTGGTAAAGCGTATGCCAAAATATATTGCTTGGTCAAGACCGTAAATAATGTTACGTCATTGGTTGAATATTGATTGTTCGTACACCAGAGTTTGAAATACAATCACTGTACCCACAGTTCCTCAGTTTCTGAATTTTCTGAATCAGACAATTTTGCTGCACAATTGGTCTCTTTTACAAATTATTTTTGTGGGATGGACTCACACCAAGTAAACATCCAAGTCCATATCTCAGTAAATGTAGTAAGATGGATCATTTACCTATATGCATACATGCACTGCCATAAAATTTTTANATGTAACTGTGACTGTAAAAAATCACAACAGGCATCCCTCACTTCTGTCATCTGTAAAATGTTGGCAGCAGGAAGTAATGTCTAAAAATATATAAAATTGTAAGTATAACTCGGTCTTTCCAACTAAAAATCTATCATGAATACAAACACAGTTGATTTATTTCAAAATTTTTAGTTATATATATCATGTATAATAATTCAAAGCTGCCAATTGTGCACTCCTTGTTAGGGCTATTCCATTAAAATGGAAGGGGGGGGGGGGGGGGGGGGGNGGGGGTGGTAGTGATCGGACATGGGTCGTAAGTCATTCTTAGCATGTTACCATTGGTTTTTGGTAAAATTATCTAAAAACAGTTTGTTGGTTGTGGGGGTACTTTGAAAGTCCCTTCCTACCTACCCACATCCATTTTAATGGAATAGCCCTTAAAAATATGTACACAGACTGTCAGTAATTTTTAAATTCAGTCGAAAATAAGAGGAAACTTTAGTTTGCTTGCCACAAGTCAGGATTCTTTATCTGTTATAAAGTCTGTTTTTTTTGTAAAGTTTTCATTTAAGTTTTTTGCACAGTTTTACACATTATTCCATAAATTTAGTGTGTTAGAGGAATGCTTTCACATCTCCTTTGAGGACTTTTGGTATTTTCACTTGTAGTAAGGTAGAAAAAGTTTATCGCATAGCCTCTTCGTGCATCAGTTTCTCTTCATTTGCCATTGACCATATTGGAAGGCATACAATGTATGTAGTGCTACTGGAACACTGACTTGTTATAAACAAGTACTTAAACATTTCATTAATTCTTGTTTCAATATATAGAAAATCTTACTTCAACAAATTTCTATGCTCCTTTCCAAATTTCAGGAGTCAAAAACAATGAATCCAAATTTTATAACAAAAAGTCAGATTATACGCTATTTAACTGGTAACATTTAGAACTTTCAGTTAAAATTATACATTTCACTGGAAAAATTTTGTTGGTCTTGTAAAATTAGAATTTCTCATGAAATTACCTGAACATTTTCTTCTGTGACATGAATTTCTGAGGTATAAATAAAGTCTATAAGAAGCACTAAAGCTTTAGGATCTATTTCTTGTAGAGTAATCCTGTCTGCTTTGGCTTCTGCTAAATCTTGTGTAAACATGGCGTAGAAATATGAAGTACATGATGACAGGACTACTTTATGGGCTGGAATTTCTGTATCTCCTGCAACCAACACTACATCACACAAAAGGCTTTCCCTGAAGTATAAATTATACTTAATCAGTTTTAAGTTCTGCAATTTTATGTACCATTTAGGTTTTGAATCAGATACAATACACTGAGATGTACAATTTTCATGGTTTTTATCCCCCCGCTTAGCGAAAGCAGGGGGCTTATGTAATGCAGTCCGTCCGTATGTACGTACGTGCGCTTGTAATGCTCGTCGATAGCTCTGGAACTATAAGAGATACAAATTTGAAACTCGGTACCATACTAGAGTATGATCAGAAGTAGCGCACTGTGGATTCGGAATTTAGGTCAAACACCCTAGGGGCAAATTATGGACGAAAACGAATTTTCGTGATATCCAATAATTGAAGAAATTTCCAAGGCCATTTGGGCTAGAAAGTTGAAACTCTGGAAACCACTCACATATTATGTAGCAACTTCACAGAGGTGTCGGAACTTTGGTATGACCCCTCAGGGCATGGCCTCTAGGGGGTCCAAAAAATGAAAAAATTGATTCCGCTGGAACTCCTCTTACACCTTAAATCGCAGAAACCTTGTAATAAGGGTATAAGTAACACTACAAAAGTTGTCTGTGCCGAAGGTTTCGGAATTTTGAAATTTGCCCTCAGGGCGGAAAAATGAGCGAAAATGTATTTCGAGATACATTTCGAGATATCCAGTAATATGCGAAATCTTCTGCAGTATTCATGTTTGGAAGCTGAAACTTTGTTTGCAAGTTCAATTATATGCATCCCATTTACTGATGATAGCGGACTTTTGGTATGACCCCTGGGGGCATGCCCTTAAGGGGACAAAAAATGTTAAACAATTAGTACTCATCAGAACGACTGGAACTCTATGTATAATTTCGATTTTGTAGTTTATATTTTCATGAGGAATTATTGGAAAATTCTCTTTGAATATGTTCTAAGCTTATGGAATTTAGACCCCGGTGCCAAATTTGGTAAATTTCCTGAAAATGTCAAAGACTAATAATTTTTGAAAATCCAACATGAAGTTTTATAATTAAGCACCTTTTTAATGTCATCAGCTAGTATGAACACTAGGATTTCAAAAATATGATTCTAATTTTGGTAAATTTCCTGAAACTCTCAAAGACCAATTATTTTTTGGAATTTTACCTAGCAACCATATCTTTTTTGATGCCTTATAGTTTTAATGATCATTTTCAATGGTCAGATTGCAAAAAAACCTTGATTCTAATTTTGGTAAAGTTCCTGAAACTCTCAAAGACCCATTATTTTTTGGAATTCTACCTAGCAACCATATCTTTTTTCAATTATTTAGAGTTATAATGATGAATTTCAACTGTCAGGTTGCAAGAATCTTTGATTCTAATTTTGGTTACTTTCCTGAAACTCTCAAAGACCAATTACTTTGTGGAATTTTACCTAGCAACCATATCTTTTCTGATGCCTTATAGTTTCAATGATGATTTTCAACAGTCAGATTGTAAAAATCTTTGATTCTAATTTTGGTAAATTTCCTGAAACTCTCAGACTCGTTAATTTTTGGAATTCTACCTAGCAACCATATCACTTTCAATTCCTTACAGTAAAAATGATGATTTTCAACAGCCAGGTTGTAAAAATCTTTTTCATATTCAACACTGTTAACCCTAGTACTGCCAGCTATATTTAGATTATTCACTACTGCTGCTGCCGTGATGTCAATTAAGCTCTGCATCTCTCTGTGCCAGCTTGTTTTGATAAATTTTATTATTTAACACCATGTTAATATTTTGTCAATTTAATCAATGATCTGTTGTTTTTTGTAATAATGTTCAATGTATTTATTTTTCAGAATTGAACAGGCTTTTCCATGTTGAAAAAAATATAATTTTATGTTGAGTATTTATTTAAATATATCAAATAAAATGATACAAACAATGTTTTGTTGTTTTATAATTAATTATTATGTTCATTATTAAAAATCAAATGAAGTTAAAAGCAAGATGGGTTTATATCATTTATTTCTTTTATTCCTATGCGATTATGTCAAGAAAATGTCATTCCAATTAATATTTTCCCATTTTGGAAAAAAAGGGGGTCAAATTTTGACAGTCCTAGGTTCAAAAATCTGCTATGTACCTGTTGGTTTTAATTGATTTATCCCCAAAATGCAAACCCCTGTAATAAATATGATCAATAAAATCATCAATCGTGTCCTGATTATCCATCATTATCAATTTTCAACGATTTCTTTGTCAACCGGGAGCGCACATGTTTCTCGATTTTTCCCAGATCCAAGAACCCACGAACTGCGTGATTTATTCATTATTTTCTGTGTCCTCCTTGTCAAAACTAAAAAATTAATGCCCAGAATCACCATTTGTAACCAATTCCCCTACAAAGTCGCGATTTTTAGCCTCAAATAGCTCCCATCACACGTCAGCGTCAACAACTCCATCTTCGACTTTGTACACAAAACAATGTGTAATTTCCACATACATTTATGTCCAAATGGAGTATCGTAGAGAGCCAATGAAAACAGTTCTGTATAGGAAATTCCTTCCTATGACGCGTTGTTTACGTGTTACAAAAATAACCGCACAATTTCATTGGTCAAAGTCTATATATTGACGACTGGCAGTGAAAGAAATACCGGAAGTAGTCAATAAATCGACGACCGGCAGTAAACAAAACTTATCTGGGTCGTCGATATAGTGAGGTCCTGCAGTACTAGGGTTAATTAAAAATTTTAAATGTTAGGTTTACATTCCATAGAAACATAAAAAATATGTGCCATACCTTTTATAACAGAAGGTGATTTCTTTTATTTACGAGCTGTTTCATGAATCTGTTCATTATTTGTCCTCTATCAGCTCTTCACCCTCTCAAGATTGCTGATCATTGTAATAATGTGACTTTACATGTATTGATACAGATGAGATACAAATTGTAGAAATGGCTAACTGCATTACTCAAATTAACAAATATTGTCGTATATTCGTGGATATCAATTTTCGTGGTTTTCATAAATATCATTATTTCGTTGGTACTTAAATTCGTGGTTTCAAATTCCATACATTAAAACCTTATGTAAAAAATGCATTTCGTTGGGAACTTAATTTCGTGGTTTAAGCGAACCAGGAAATCCACGAAAATTGGAACCCCACGAACAATAATACTTTCACAGTATCTTAAGGTTTAACTAACCTTCTGAGTTGATTCAAAACATCAAATGCTTTCTGTGTATGCTGTTTATGTTTGAAAGCTGGACGTTCTCGGCCTTGCAAGATCTTTGGACGTACATCAATGGTGGCCATATCGTCACAAAAATTACCACATCCACTACGAAACTACATTGTGCGACTACAAATAGGAAAAAAAATACTTTGAAAAAGATATATGTTTGATATGGCAAAAAAGAAACAAAGGTACATGTTGTAAGTATAAATGTTTATCTATAATTTGTTTGAATTTCCTTTGATCTACAGTTCCTGATAATGACAGTATCACCAGACTGGCTGACATAAAAAATAACAAGTCACTGTGAATTCGAAGATATTACATATCTGCTGAATGCATTTTTGGAAGGGACCATCAAAGGACCATTGTGACAGTTTGGTTCTAAATGGACTAGTACTTTCTGAGGAGAAGATATTTGAAAGTGTTTTCCATGGCATAGGGGTCAATATTAAAACCGTTTTACCTGCTGGTGGCCATCTTTGATGAGGTACAGATATATATACACTACTAATAATTTGAGTAGGAGAATAATACTGACCCCCCGAAGATTAAGACTGGCCCGCCAAAATTTAGAATGACCCTCCCAGATTAATAATGACCCACTAAGATTACCATACTTATCCTCTTAGGATGGATAAAACCTGGAGTGTCAAATTATTAATCTTAGTGGGTCACTCTTAATTTCAGAGGGTCAATTATTAATCTTGGTGGGTCAGTCTTAATCTCCAGGTGTCAGTATTATTCTCCTACTCAAATTATTAAAAATTA
>MJUU01039580.1:58719-73811 GCA_002080025.1 Modiolus philippinarum
ATTATAAAAGAAACACAATACATGAAGTTCAATTTCGTATTTAGTAGGAAGGAATATTAAGTATAACAATTCAACAAAGATGAGCAAGAGAAAGGTAAAAGACTACTTTTGAAAAAGTCTCTTTAGAATCAGGATCTCTTTCTTGCATGTACTGTTGTATTAAGTTCATAGATCCAATCTTAAATATATAAATTGTCTACATATGACCACACATTTCATATGCACAACCTTTTAAATTGCATGAATTAATATATTTAATACTAACTTGAATGTGTTTTGTTCACATATGTTGTGGGAATTCCTATCACTATTATATAATTGTTATATTATCTCGACCATCACCAATTGTATTCTGCATGCTGGATATTTGCCATTTTATTGAAATTTAATTTAATATCAATAAATGTCAATCATAACTTGAAATAGATTTTACCCCAAGTTTCTTTCCATGAGTTGGCTAATATTCTAAAGTACTTTTTGTTTGGATTGTCAATTATTTTTTATTGAACTTCTGACAGCCAAATAAAATGTGTTTTGTTTTCTCTGATTTCAAAAATGGTGTGCAATCAAAACATGATCAACTTGTATTGTTAATTTTACCTGCAGTGCTGGCAATTTAATACACATATAAATTTACTGGTACATGTACTTGTCAGACCTACATCTGACATGTATCTGTGGTGAAAATGTAGTTCAACATATTAATTGAAAGCTAACTAATATACATGAATAGACCAATTCAGTTAACAAGCTATGAAATAAAAACATTATGTCATCAAATTTAAATGCTATTTTAAAATATTTTATTACCCTTTTTTCATTGTTACCTTAATTGGCTTTTGAAGTTACATTTAGTCATGTAAGTAACAATTGTAAGAAATCCTTGCATGTTTATGCATGGTACATGTACATGACTTGTATGCCATACATGTTGAGATATAGGTAAACATAACCAAGAAAGCAAAAATTTACCCCAATCTGAAATCACTCATGACAACAATCCTAACAATCCAATGAAACTTCAGATAACCTTATTAGTTTCTTATCATACTTGTTATACAGACTCCAAAAACATTTCATTAACAACTCCACATACATTTACAACTAGGATGTAACCCAAACTCAAAGAAAATACTGCCTCATCAACTACAGCACAACACCAATCTGCTTCAGCCAACATACAATCATCATCAACTTCAATGTAGAAATCATACTTAGTGTCTTCAACAAGTTCAATAAAGAACAAACACATTTAAAATCATTTTCAAATATACTAGTTAAGGGGGAAACGATTCACCGTATGTACAGAAATCGTAGTATTTTTGATGACCGTTCAGTTAACGATATTTGAAATTTTGCTTATGATACGAACAATACAATTCTAATTACATGTGCACTGAAAAAAATATTATTGCCCTTCTTTTGCAAGCTTATTTTCTAATGCAAAAAACCAAAAATACTTTACGTTTTTAGAATAAAACATCCAATTTTTCTGATGATTTCAATCTCCAGTGTTTTCTGCGATGTCATAAGCAACCTCAGTTTGAATGGTTGCAGAGTTCTTGAAAATATCGCGGTATGTATTGTAATGGAGGTGGAATATCGCAATACGTATCATTTGCCAAAAAAGTGGATCGTTACTACATCTACTACATGTCACAGGAAGACAATCATTTGTTTTCTGAAACCCAACATTTTTTTATCTTTTGAAAAATGTATACGGTACATTCTTGCATTGGTTTATCATGTTTCCATTAAGTTCGAAGTCAACCATAATTTTGACCATGTCACCTTATCAAAAGGTACATATGCGTTTCTCCTTTCATATCACTAAAATTTTTCTTTACTTTGAAATCAGATTACATATATATACATACATAGAACATTGATCTTTGGGAAACTTTAACTGTCATTTTAAAGTAGGCAAAATTTTTTTAAAGAAAGTTGAAAATTTTTTTTTTATGCATAAATTATAATACAAAGTACATAAAAATTTACATGTTTATTGAATTGAATTATATGTGTAGTATTTCTGAAATTCTAATGATTAAACTTTTGAGTTTGTAATATGACTAATACCTACATGTATTGTTCCATGAGTTGATTGAAAGTATATAGTGTGTCATGTTTTGAATTCATAGAAGTATAGAAATGTCAGTCTTGAAAATATGTTTGTTTGCAGTTCCATCTCCCCTGATTAAATAAATTATTGGTAGGTACATTGGTGGACTGGGGAATTCTGGAATCACCAAATATTGAAATTAAATCTTTTAGGTTTGAGCATTATCTGTGGGTATGTAACTTGAGCTGCAACCAAAGATACAGTATTTGTGGGTGTCATTTGAAATAATTAGTATACATGTACCATAGATACATGTATATGTATGCATCTTTGCTAGCAAAGGGTTACAATCAACTTCTCTACTCTTCACAGAAATAAAATTGCAATTAAAAAAATAAAAGATATTGAATTCTCAATTTTAGTTATTTATCTTTCATAGGTTTATTTGAACTGGGCAAACTCAGTGTTAGCTGAGACAGGCCGTGAGGTAGAGGGTATAGCAAGTATCCAGGAAGGACAAGTTCTATGTCAGCTGATAGACATACTCTGCCCAGAAGCATGTCTGATACAGAAATTACAGGTATATCTTGTTACCTATTTTAGTATTTACATGTACATATAAAATACAGTCAAAGTGAAGAAATAATTTGTAATAACATACATTTGTATACATGTCACTGTTAGTGACCATATACAATGCATTGTAGATACAGTCAGCATTAAATAATTTTTTTATTAACTGATGACTTAAAATACAGTGTGATTTGCCCATTTAATATAACCGTAAGTTTTTGGCACATAGAATTTATACAGGACAAATGCCCTGTATAGAAATTTATACAGGGCAGATGCCCTGTATTAAAATTAATACAGTGAAACCTGTCTTGAGAGACCACCCCTTTTACCACCAGAAAGTGGTCTTTCAAGACAGGTGGTCTTTCAAAAGAGGTTTATTTCATATGAATTTTACACTGAGAAGACAAAATGTGGTGGTCTTCCAAAAGAGGTCGGTCTCTCATAGCAGAGGTCTCTCAAGACAGGTTTCACTGTACAGGGCAAATGCCCTGTATAAATGAATCGGCCATATTGGTTTAGTTACACTCTGTTTTCTGTGTCATTCTCGCATATGTTAACTTTTTTTTCTTTTTGTTTATTGATTTTAATTACTGAGAGTGAGAATAAAAAATAAACACAGCACAACCCAGAAGATTTCCTTTGGTAACGTTCCAAATATTAACACGGTGCTATACAGTTATATAGTACTTGTCAGCAGAAAAATAGTACTCGTCATCCTGTTTCAGCTTGTACGACTGACACCACACCAGTTCAAGGGGATTTGTAAACAACATGATAGTGCAATATTTTTTTCTACAACAATTTGAAAATTCAATAGAAATCTTTTTTATATTGCCTTGACTTTGTAATATCGAAATTTGCATCCTGTAATTAAGATTGGTAAAGATAATGCCTGAAATTTTAAGTCATCAGTTGATAAAGGTGTCATAAAATGGGAATTTTCATATTAATCCTGTATAATGTCCTCGTACAGTCGTATTGGGTTTCGATCACCTGTATTGGCCCTCGGCTTCGCCTCGGGCCAATACAGGTGACCTCAACCCAATACGACTGTACGAGGACATTATACAGGATTAATATGAAAATACTCATTTAATAACACTATATAAAGCCCCAAACTTAATATAAACTTTTGACACAGAATGTCTCACCTGCCCAATGCATTGCTTTAATCTGCACATTGATCTACAGCAGCAGCCATTACTATTAGTCTTAAACAGTTTGCACTACCTGCTTGCTAAAATCTTGATGAGAACTGTCTTGCATTACTGAGGGGTTAAAGCTATCATTTGGATGTGCAATGATTATGCACTCCTCAAGAGGTAACTGCATGTCAAATATTATGCGGCTAGGATGAACAGTAATAAAAAAATTCAAAAATTCATAGTCGATGGAGGTACATGTACTAGTATACTGCATCAGCATAGACATTAAATGCCACTGAAACTAATCTCTACTAACCCTTTTTCAACTGGGGGTCCTGATGTAGCATTTTCAATTGATATTTCATTGAGATTTGTCATGTTTATATTGTATCAGACAAATTTCTATGTAGTTTATGGTAATAAGATGTGAACATGTATATGCTACAATGTATTGATCATCAGTATATTAAGTGTAAATGAATATTAAAATATGAAATTTCATGTTAAGGAGTCAATCAATAAAAGATCAGTTGATATTTCATTATTTATAGATTCATCCTGGAGAGAGATAATATTTTGTTAGGGAATTCATTATCAGTTTCATGGAAATTCAAAAAGATATCAAAATATTCTGATGAACATTATTAAACTATAGTTGTCTAGATATTTGTCTTTTTCTCATATTATTGCTTTTCTTGTATGGTTCCCTGGTAGATTGTGACATGTGAGTGTAATGTTCGGCCTTTGTGAGTGTTTCCTGTTATTTTTTCTACAATAATTTATATTTGAAGTTACTAAATTGACAGTCTTCAAGTTAATTTATATAAATGTTTAGAGTGAAATATTCACTGGTATGAATTTTTGCTTTTATCATGTAAACATGAAAAGTGCAACAAATAATATACCACAAAATATAACAACCATAAAGTATTTTAATTCAAAAGGCCATTAATTTACAATGGACAGATTCAGAAATTCGACTTCCGTCCTCGTAAATGACGTTGCGCAAACTCGGCGTACTCGTAAAATACGTTTTGCCCAATCAAGAACGTTCAGAACAATGACAATCCCATAATGCCGTTGCATTTCTGAATCGGTCCATTGTATGAAGCAAATATGTACATTATTAGTTTAGATTTATAATAGCAGACTGAGGCCAAGACTAGATCTTGATGGGAACATTACTTGTGTATGAGAAGTTTTGTGGAATCCTGTCCCTATCATTTAGGGGGAAATGCATATGATTCACTGTATGTACCAAAATCCCAGTATTGTGGGGGACAGTTTGGTTGATGATATTGGGAAGAACCACTACAATACAAACCATACAGCTCTAATTTAAACATGTGGAATAAAAAACTGCATGTACTGTCAGTCTTCTTTTGGCGAGGATTTTGTATCGAAAATAAAAAAAAAATACATTACTTTTCAGATTTATATAAATCAATTATAATTTTATCATGTTTATTCTAATGCATGTAATTTCAATCTTCTTTGTTTTCTATAATACATTTTTGTGTAAGTGTACTCTTTTGTTACGGTACTCAAGTTGGGAGGGACCAAATGATTATAAAATGTATCATGATGTGAATTGTAATGCAATACATACCCCTACCTATCATATAGACAGACCAAAAATCATGCACCAAATTTTACAAATTTGAAGCTTGATTGCATGGAAAGGGTTCTAAGGACCATCTTTTATGATATAAAACTTGTTTTTCTTAAACGTTTGGTATATTTGATTAGATTTTTTTTTCTTATATTTGATTAGATTTTTTTTTCTTAGATAAGAAATGTTTTTTTTCTATAGGCATTGGGATCTTCCCAATTACCAGAGATGTATATTCAGACAGCATTAGACCACATGAGGAAATATGGCATAAAACTGAACTTTTCCAGCCAAGGTCAGTATTTTATCTTTGGATTTTTTGGTCTAACAAACCAAACAACACAAATGATGTGGACTTGTTTTGTATGAAAAAGAAATGAAATGGGGTAAATGTCTAGGGGACTTCATCCCATCTCCAGGTTAAAATGACCAAAAACAAAGCATCTAGGGGTCAGCGTACAGTCTTCAACACAGTGAGGAACCTCACACCATATAGCAAGCCCTAAGTAGCCCCAAAATAGGGAAAAAAGTGAATAAATCAATGGAAACAAACCACATCCAATAATCCGAAGATCAAGAAACTTAAATTTTATAAGAAGACAAGGACAAGCCATTTACCAACATATTCCTGACTTGGGACAGGTGCAAAATTTGTGATGGGGTTAAACTTGTTTTCTTGGATCCAAACCCTCCCCCTATGTGTGGTAAATGGCTAAAAAATAAATACATAAGAAGACTCACAGTAAAAATCAAACCAGAAAAAAAGTTCAACTTATCAAGACAAGTACCCTTATTATGAAGTACATATGTGTATTTATGGAATAATGAAACAAAAAAATTGTCATAGAAATGTAATGAATATGTTACCTACCTTCATATGAAAGGTACACATGCATGTTCTTAATGCAGTGATAAGATTCTTCCATGGAGATGGACTCATGGATTTTCGTGTGTCAAATCCCTCTTGGCTCTTTTTTACCTCCGCTTTAGCTAATATCAAGGCATTTTTATGTCAATGGGTCAATTAATGTCTAAAGTGCATCCATGTTTCTGAAATGTATACATGTTCGGCTCACTGTCCAGCCTATTTCGATGTTCATGTGTTATTTCTCATCTTATATTTGACGGTAACTCAAAAAATTTTGAAGTTATACAGTCAAACTGGGATAGCTCGAACATTCAGTGGAGTGATGAAAATAGTTAGAGGTAAAGGAGTGTTCAAATTATGTTTAAACTTGAACAAAGGGTTCTAGAAATCCATGGGGTTTGAGCTATAGCAGTTCCAGCCATCGAAGCTCAAGTGTATTAGAGTTTGGTCTGATTTTGTTTTCTCTGATGGTATCATGGTAAACCAGGAAATTTTCGCGATTTTCGCATTTGGAATGGAAGCGAGAAAATAAAACGGCGCATATATACTTGTCTATTATTGAAGTCAATGGTTAACAATTGGGCACCGCAATTTAAACTGCGCGAACTTAAATCCTGTCAATTTACCGCGAAATAAAGACGGTGCGAAAATTTCCAAGTTTACAGTATTTGTGCAGTTAGTTTCCATTGTCCTAGCTATAGTGCCATGCTAGGACTCATTAAATAATTTATGGCGGATTTCTAGAGGAATATTGGTATGTTCATTGAAGAATTGCAAATAAAATACGTTAATCGTCTGAGAAATCCGCCATAATTTGTTACAGTCAAAACATGCTATGCTTAGCAGAGCCCAATTTTAGTCATTTAAACTCAAGTTAAAAGTAATCATACGAGGTTGAAAATTGGAAAAATTTCACCAACTCAAAATGCCTTTATGAATAGAGTGCAGTCTATTCTATTGTGAAGAAAGGTGTTAAAAAATGTTTGAAAAAAAACATGTACAAAGCTCAAGTTATTCCTTCAGTATATAGTGTATCTTGTGACTTTTTTTCAACTTTTCCAAATCCAAATTTTTTGCTGACATAAAGATCTTTAAAACTAATGGTAGCACCTTATTTACAAAAGATGGTTCATAAATATACATATATACAATATCATTTCCCTATATCAAAACATTTAAATTTTATTTTGTTAGTTTTGATGCCAAGTTTAAAAGAAAATAAAGTTCATCTTTTACCCACTTGAAATAGACTTCAAACGGGAATTTTACGTCAAATCAATGAAACTAAAACGAGATACAGGTCATAAAACATGGCAATCATTATAAAATAAGTGTTAACATGAAATTTATTGAATTTACATCATTAACTTCATCTTCATTAACATCTCCTGATTATAGGTATAATGAGTCTTTTGCATGCAAACGAGAAAATTATGATTTGGTAGATAAGTTTTTTGAAGCATGAATTTGTTGAATTTCATTAAACTCAAGGTTTCTAATTTCTCACTTGATTACATTCTAGATATTCGGTATTGCAGGGTATTGCTTGATTTTGGTCCCAGCTGAAAAAATAGCTTTTTTCTCTATCAACATTGTTGATCATATTGTAAATGATAAGGATTGCAATTCCACCTAGTAAAATATTTGTGAAAAATGCTTATTTGAAAGGTATTCAAACTTTTTGTTTTTTTTTCACACTTTCGGCTGTGTTAAAGTTGACATTCTTCCTACAAAATAATTTCTTTCATTAAAATGGACAAATGAAGTTGATAATATTTCAATGGAATGTTTTTTTTTTACTGTTTTCCTGAGAATTATTCTATGAGAATTTAACAATTTATCCTAAGAATGAAATACCAGTAATTATGTTTGGTATTGTTCACATACTTTTATTGTGTACAGTTAAGTGTGTTTTTAAAGAGAAATAACAATGGGTTCATTTTCTTTCATATTAAAATGGGTTTCCTAATAAAATTTCATAGTTTTGACATTGATAGATGGAGCCTTATGCTGGGTATCCCTTGAGTTTGACTAAATGTGTATTTCAATCTCACAATTATTCAAATGTGCAGGGGTACAGGATTGGTGCAAATTGTGAAGAAACCACAAAAATATCTGATTTAAAGAACTAGTGCATGCACATACAACACAAATTGCACAAAATTTATTTAATGACATGTAAGGACATGGAAAATGTATGAAAATTTCAAGCAGATCTGAAATTAGTAGGTGTGCATTAGGGATATATGCTTATCACTGCGGGACTCGATCAAATCAGTATGTTTACTTAGAGGACCATAAATCAAAATATGTGTAAAAGCTCATTGAGAACAAATAGGATCTAAATGAAAAGGCAACTTTTAGGTAGCTTAAGACAGAGCTATGCACAAGCAGCATGTCCTCTGCTTTTTGCAGTTAGGGGTACATGCATTCTTCTGTCTTGAAATTAAGGGGTACGTGGTAATTTTTTAAGGTACATAGGCAATCTTAAATATTTACTTTGGTATTTACATTTTACATGCTTGACTAAAACAGATGAAAAAGGGCTTCACTGACTGACAGATTCATTACAAGAAACTAATCAAATTACTCGACACAACCCCAACTTCTATATTTTAATTGATCTGTTAATGTAAACTGTATATTTTGAATGTAAAACCAGAATATTAAATGATAAATGTGCAAAAATGTATGTGTATGCACGTTTTCATTTGTGAAATTGTACATGCAAGTTTTCTAATTTGCTTGAATTACATACTGCAGTATGTTAAATGGGCATGCTGACAAGGGAGATACCCTTCAGGTAAAAAAAAACAATTAAAAAACTTTTATTTGATATTTCAAGTTTCCAAATAAAATCAGGTTTCATGTCGGCACCAAAGCACTGACTACTGGGTCAATGAATACCCATATGGTACAGAGGTTACTGTTATTTTTGTCTCAGATTTAGAAATATATCCACAGACAAAATGTTAGGATTCAGAAACTAGAAAGACTTATATTAATCCTTATCCCCTCGATGAATCATCAAATATTGCATTTAAGGTAGATGGGTAGTCCAAAATTTTTTCCATAGATTTTCTTCATTTTCTCAGGAAAGTTTCCTTATTATATGAAAATTGAAATAAAAAAATAAAAAAGAAGGGTCATCATGCTTGTTTTTAAAATAACTGATATCAAAATAATCAAATATTTCTAATGAATATATAGGGAAAAACAGGTATTTAGTTGTTTTCATTAAAACTATTCCATAGATTTCTTTCTATTTTACTCATATGTTAGCCCTTTGAACATACTTTCAAAACATATAAAGAAAAATGGGGGTCACCGACTTTGTTTTCCATATAATTTGAAAAATGAGAATTTTCATAGTGATATCTATGTAAAATATTTTTTATCAGATTATCTCCCTTTTTCAAATATCCTCTTCCAAACTATTTAATTATCAAATTACCAAACATCATCCAATTAGATAAATACATATAAAATTAAGTGATTGAAGATCCTTTGCTTTTTGTGTCACTGATATAATATTTATGGATATGTTACAAATAAAAATATTTGCATATTTAAAAAGCAAATAATACCATAACAGTATAAATAAGAAATTCAAAATGGCGGAAGACTACCGATCTACCTTAAATAGAAAATCGTCCTATAAAATTCATTTTGATTTTATTACACATTGCATCACGCTTCGACAAATGTTACCTATAAATTACACAACATAAGTTGTGAACAAATGATATTTATAGGAACTGAAACAGAAAGTCGATTGATTTTATAATTTAAACTGCTGACTTGCACTTGGCAACAAACTACAGAAAAGTAATGAAGAAATTTAAATGCAAATTCAAATCTAACTTGGGTTGTAAATAACAGAATAATTTGTCACAAGTATATAGAATGTATAATAGAATTTTGATTAAATCCTAGGAACGAGTGATATAGGTTTTGTTTTATCAGTAACAGTACTTGACTTGTATAATTTTAAGGTCATGTGATATTGAAACCCTTTCATGTTTATTTCATACTATGACTATGCTTGAAATGGAGAAATGCATACCATTGATAAGTGGGTTACGAATGCAGCACTGGTATGCAAAAGTCATGCATGAGATTAATTTTTAACCAAAAGTCTTTCTTATACCCCTCCCACAAAAAGAGACATACATGTAGGAATCACCTTAACTTTAAGTTCTATTTATGCATAAGTTCTAAAAAAAATGGGACTTTAAGGGTATCCTTTACTGATCTTGCCACAGTATTGCAAGTAGTTTCTTTTGCTTTATTTAGTTTAATTTGTTATTTTGCCTGAAACCTTGTCAGGGTCAAGGAGTCAAGGACACCCTTTTGCATTAAATAATCTCAATATCCTGAATAGGTCAGATGAAAAAAATAGCACAATAATTATTGATTGATCCCATTAAATTGTTTTGAGCAGTCTGCAGGCTGAAGGAAACATCATTATTAAACTGTTCAAATTTTTAAAAAAAAAAACAAATTAAAATGACAATAAAATTAAAGAATTTGAAATTAAAGAAAATGAAAGAAAAAAATTGACAACCGTGATAAATATTAACATGGACATATTACATCAATGGTCATTGGACCTGCCTATTCAAATATATATACAAAAGTTAATAATACCAACACCAAAACATGGCACTTTAACAACTACAGAAGTCTGTCTGACGACATTAAATGCCCTTCGTGTCATTACTTCATATCAAATGGAGCACCGCTTTTTGTTGGGTAAATATCAAGGTATTTAGTATCGTTAAGAAATTTGAATAGAGTTGCTTGAAACATATCTTCGTTAGTTCTTTAAACGTTATTGATCAATAGACTACACACCATTTAATATATTTTTGTACAGGTTAACGTGAAGATACGCTGGCTCTATTCAATTTCAATGGTCCATTTTATCCCTACTTAAAGATATACAAAGTCGCTGATTATAAATAAAGTGATTACACCATGTACTTCAAACTGTGTCATTTATAGAATTATGAATTGATAATAATTCAAAATTAATAATCCTTAGTTCACACTTGCGATGACTACCATGATAAAGGAATGCCTAAACGCATATGATTGCCAATTGTCCAATTTAAATTTGTAAAGTCTTGTACAAACTTCTTGTAAGTTAGATTTAGCACAGATCTTGGAAATTTGATTGTGTTTAATTATTTACCAATTATTTTGGCCAAACAACATAATTTGATTCGTGTTTGTTTAAACTCTTTTGCCTTTCTTGTACACTAATTTGAATTATTTTATACATTTTAGTATTTTATAAAGGAAACACATGCAGTTGAACTTCCAATGACTTGAACTGCTATAACTCTTATGGCAGATTTCCTAGATCATTAACGTATTTTATTTGCAATTCATCAATGAATATACCTATATTCCTCTTGTAACACCTATAAGAACTCCTTCAAAACTCCTGTCTTTTGTCTGTTAATCAATTACTCAAATTTCAATAGAATTCTATTGTATACCAATTTGTCACCACTGGAGTATCAAGGTAAACCCCTTCAGGCAGTACAAATTGGTATACAATAGAATTCTATAGAACTTTGATTGGTTGATTGACAAATAAAAGACAGGAGTTAAGAAGGAGTTGTTATAGGTGTTACTTGAGGTATATTGGTATGTTCATTGAAGAATTGCAAATATAATGTGTTAATGATCAGGGAAATCTGCCATAACACAATGGATGTCTTGAACCATTTTTGTTGTCTTTGTATTCGTTTTAAACATAATTCCACCTAGATAGTACGCACACCCCTAGCTCAAACTGTTTTCAACTGTGTCTTGCATGTTAGAGTCGTAATTTATTTGAAAGATACTGGCCATGGGCTTATTATATCACTGGTGACAAAAACTAGGGGATCATTCTATCATTGACATTCCATCTGTTAAATAGAAAAAATTGAAAGGATATGGAGTGAATGTGACAAAAAATGCTCACGATACATAGAAAACTCCAGTTTATCAAGGACTGGGCTTTTATTCCTAATGTTTGTTCCCATAAAATGTACTTCACTGGGAATTATACTGAAACACACCTACAAGCCTTACACAGGGGTATATGCCATATTTGACTGTTTAATTTGCTGTTCCAGAATCTACAACATTGTTGGTGAAGCGTACGCCAAAATATATTGCTTGGTCAAGACCGTAAATAATGTAACGTCATTGGTTGAATATTGATTGTTCGTACACCAAAGTTTGAAATACAATCACTGTACCCACAGTTCCTCAGTTTCTGAATTTTCTGAATAGGACAATTTTGCTGCACAATTGGTCTCTTTTACAAATTATTTTTGTGGGATGGACTCACACCAAGTAAACATCCAAGTCCATATCTCAGTAAATGTAGTAAGATGGATCATTTACCTATATGCATACATGCACTGCCATAAAATTTTTAGCATGAAAACATCACAGTTTATTCTAATTTGAAAGAAAAAACTGTACCTATGGAATATCTGTATCATCACGATGACTTTCATATACACAAGGAGAGAACCTAATTAAAGGCATGTTCAATACTGAGCAATTAAACCATAAGTAATTGTGTTATTTATTAATGTCCTCTACAACCTTAATTAAATTTGATCCAGGTTTAAGAAATTAATACATTCAAATTGTGATTAGGATAATTAAATATGTGCGTGTATGAGCTGGTGGTCACAAGTCAAACATATATGCCCTTCAAAGCCTTAATAAAACCGACACACTTGGCATATGATTGTAATTTGGATTTTTATAAATTTTAATTAAATATAATTATTTGTGGACAATTTAACACCTGGGGGTAAGTCTTTGAATGGGGTAAACATGTACATTTTGTGTTATGGTTGTAGGAAAGTACAGCATTTTCATAAACTACATTCTTGATTCATCAATGTTGTAATTTTATTGGCAATATAAAATTTAAGGAACTGCAAGTGCAAATATTGCATCTGAATCACAAAGCAAAAAATTAGAACTATGGTATAATGATTAGGTAATGAAGAATTAATTGATAGGTTATTGTCCATTCCAATTGTTTGATTCAAATTTTTGTATGCGAAAAATACTTATTTTAATTTCCATTGGATTTGGCAAAAATTTGCAGGCAAAAATTTGCCAGTTTAGCAATAAAACCCTCAAGTCTTTCATCTGCCTCCATTTACATAGACAGTCTATATATAGCTACAAAAAAACTTTATCTACAAATAAATTTCATATACAAATTTACTTGATCTACAAATTAACTTCAGATATACAAATTAACTTGATATATAATAGCCTAACATTCATAGATTGATGCAAAAATGTCCAAAATGCTTATGGACATTAGCCTTAATGAGTAATAGCAAAATATGACATCACTGTACAACGTACTGCAAGATTTTGTGAAGCCACTTGAAATACTATAAATGCATTTGCATATCAGTTTTTCTTGAATTTGTTTACATTCTATTATTTTTTATTTTCAGACATTGCTGATGGTGATATAAAGTCAATGTTAGACGTCCTATGGTTGATTATACTGAACTATGGGATACACAGCATAAGTAAGTTGTTTAAATTATATTATTTCATTTGCTTAATTTGCAACAAAGTCAAATTACATAGAATCAACTATGGTCTTTGTAAGAATAAATTCCTTGAAATTGCAGTGATCAGAGATTTAAGGCTTGACAGGCTGTATAAGCTTTTTAACCAAAGAACATTTGCCGTAACTCATCAAGTTAGTCTACCTTTAACCATATATTTCATTCGTAAGTTTCATTACTTTTGCAAAAAAAAATAACAGGTCTATGATGCAAAAGACACACCATAAAAGAAATTCAGCTATAATTCACTTTTATATGAAATGACTTCATCTGAACTTCAATAGGATGCCACCCAAATTGACTTCCAGTTTAAAGTTATCAGATAATTATAGAATATAAATCTTCAGGTCTATTGAAGTGTAGGTATAAATCCCAATATAATTTATAAGATGTGATACCTAATTTTATAAGGTGTCCTTTACTGGGTGTTTCTTTATTTACTTTTAATTATAACTCCTTTTCACATAAATATACTGTTTACAGATTTAAAAGTTATAAAACAAGAAATTTCCATGTCGATACATGAAAATAATGGTATTAAACAATATTTTATTTATCACCTACTGGAAATTAAAACCTGATGTTAAAGCATTAAATGTTCATAAAAAGGTAAGTCAATGGTAGTCCAGCCGAGGTTTCTTGTAAAAATTCACCAATAGACCTCATAGCAATAACTGCAGAGCTTAAATTTTTCTAGCAGGAATTGATTTGGTGTGTGCAATGACATCAAGAACAACCAAACCAAAGACTGTATGGTTGAAGTTTTTGTGGTACTTCTTCAATTTACGCTGGAAAATAATAGCTCTGCATTTTTAGCAGAAATTTCGTCATTTTATACAAAAAATTTATTATAAAACCGCAATTCGAAAACATTCAGTTCCAAAGTGTGACATCTAAGAATTATGATGTATATATTTATGCTGTTATGATGTGCTTTAAAATATGTCTTTTATCCAGAAGATTTTTTCTAAATAGTGGTTGTGTCTCATTCACAATGTTGAACATTTTGTGAATATAAAGAGACCAATGTAAAACATACCTTTTTATACGACCGCAAAAAATTTGAGGTCGTATAATGGTATGGTGCTGTCTTCGTCATCGTCGTTGTCGTCGTCTGTAGACACTTTTGTTTTTGGGCAATTACTTAAGTTCCTGTTGACCAATCCTTATGAAATTTTACCACAGTGTTTCTTGGCACAAAAGGAAGGCTGGG
>MJUU01039580.1:76939-105543 GCA_002080025.1 Modiolus philippinarum
ACAAAATTGGGTGCTTTCACATATTTGGCTCTAGAATATTTATTATTTCTTGGATTTTGATGGGGTTTCTTTTAGTGTGTTCCTAATTAGATTTCTTTTCAGTAGTATGTCAACGGATTTTATGTGGCGTGTTCAATTCACGAGATAAATGGGGCCCTAAAGGGGCGATTTTCAAAAATTTTGTTTTTTTTTAATTTTTAGTCCAATTTTGATGCAGTTTTTTTAATGGATTCTTTTTGAAAATAAATATAGAGCTGCACCATCAGATTTTTGACAAATTGTTTGGGTTACGAGCTATAACGGGACGAATGGGGACAAACTTGCAAATTTGCAGGTTACCTAAAATTTTTATTTTTCATCAGATTTCAATGGGATTTTTTTCTGTGGATTCCTCTTGTTTTAAGCTTTCAGTTGTATGCAACCTATTTGGCGTAGCTCTTTCTGTTTTTGAGCTACAAGGAGTCAAAAGGGTCAAAATTGAAATTTCTCGAAATAAGTGAAATCTTTAATTTTTCATCATTTTTAACCAGGTTTTCCGTCGGAAAAATCCGGTTATTAAAATGGTGAAAATGGCTGGCGGCTGCCAAATGGGTACATCATTTGTCCGGAACAAATCTCCTACATCATTTGAGATAGGAAGTTTTTATTTTGCAGATCAATTGTACATATATCAAAGGTGTGCATGGTACTTTGATTTTGATTTTTGATAATTCATGTCAAAAATATCAGTTGTTGAACTTAGTCATTTTTACGTCAAATTTTTAACAATAGGGTACCCCCTTTGTCCGGAGCAAGCCTCCTACAGTATTTGAGACAGGAAGTTTTTATTTTGCAGATTATTGTACCTGTATTAGAGGTGTGCACAGTACTTTTTTTTTCCCTTTTTGATCAAAATCCAACTGACTGAACATTCAGAAATATAGGCTAGTTTGGTGGAAGGTTAAACATTGAAAATTAATGAAAATTACATTTCAAATATTCAGGGTCAACCCATTTGTAAGATATATTGTCCATGTAATAGAAAACCCGGTTTGATGTCACATTGACAGCTTTCCTCTTGTTCATTTGTTTGTTTTGGAGTCCTCTTGTAAGCTTTTGTTAGTATGTCAAAAGATAGCTCTTACCGTTTCTTAGCTATGACTATAATGAGGGAATTGCAATTTTCAAAATATGTAAAATGGATTTTAATGGGATTTCTTTCTCCGTATCCTCTTATGGTATAGTTAAGTAGTATGTTGACCTATTTGACATATCTCTTATAATTTCCGATATATACAAGGAATTATAAGGGCTAATTTTTATTATCCTTTGTTATTGTGCAGCTAATAACTGGGTCAAGCTCTTTATTGTGTCCATCTAATTACTGTATCGAGCTCTTTACTGTGTCCTCATTCATTTTGAATTACACTTGTTCAAATTTCAGTATTCGACATGCTGCGGTCATATCATGCTGCGCTCGGCGTAGCCCTTTATTCATGGTTGCAAATGTTTTCTATTTGTATTTTTATTTTGAGTTTATGGTATTACACAATAAGATTAACAATTCTGCTGAGACTTCTGAAATAATAAGAAAGAGGGGAGGGGGTATTTTTTTATTATTGTAATTTGTTGTCAATTACCAAGACTTGCAGATTCTTACTGCTGAAAAATTCTGAAAATCGACAACCTGTATTTTACAACCAGAAGGTCAAGATTTTTTCTTTAAAACAATAAGTAAGTATATGAATGCCTATGCTCTACATAGACTTATATGCAGTGAAATATGGTGTTGAGGGTCTCTAAGTAAAGTCAGAAGTTTAGTAGACTGGAAGTGAATCATTGTACTGTTTATTATAGGTGCTTATTGCGATGAATTTAACACAAGTAAGTGGTCGGTGTGTTGACCAGAATTTTAGATGTATTATAATTCTACACAGTAATATCCCATTATTTGCACTGTAATAGTATAATATCAGAATCATGTACTTGTCAGGTACCAGTATAACAGAATCATGTACTTATGGTACCTGAGTATAACAGAATTGTGTGCCAGTTATGTGACCATGGTCATGTGACAGTTGATATTGTGCAATCCCTAAAACCATTGCACTGATCCCTGCATGTACATGTATACTTTTCTACCCTATAAGAATTCACTTCATAACTGCACAAATAAGAGTTTGTATTATATGTATTATAAAGAAATAAAAGGAAACCAGTTTACTAATTCATATTGCACTTTAATCCATGCTTTTCATAGTGTTCCAAAATAACAAAACCATACAAATATCCTTGTATTATGCAAACAGAATATAAGTTCATGCATCTTTGCTGTAAATTTATCATAGTGGAACTCTTGTTATTGTAGCATGCCCAGAATTAAGGTTTCATTTGCTAAAGAATTTTTGCATAAAATTGGCCTGTCCTGTTTAAAATTAATCTGCCTCTGAAATTCAGGACAGAAAAGAGAACATAAATGATGAAATTCTGCCTCAGTTGGGATCTCTCAGATCAGCCTCTAAGTTTCCGGTATTACTGTAAAAGTACAATTGTTCGTTGGGTTCCAATTTTCATGGATTTTGTGGTTCGCTTGAACCACGAAATTAAGTTCCCAACGAAATGCATTTTTTCTTATAGAGTTGTAAAGCACAGATCTCGAAACCACAAATATAAGTATCCACGAAATAGTGGTTTTTATGAAAACCACGAAAATTGGTGTCCACGAATAAAAGTACAACTTGTGTCAAGCTGAATGCTTAGAGAGAGGAGGGGCACAATGATTATTCCTAATAGAAGTATAATCTAAACATGACTTTTGTTGTCTTTTCTTGATGATTTTACGATAGATACAAATACATTTCGTATTTTTAAGACTGTGATTAGATTCTGGAAGCTAAATATAGTATTCATATTTTATAGAAACTATGTGTAGAAAAAGAGCTTATATTATACATGTAGTACTATATTTCTTTGATTATAATAATACATGATAAACATATATGTTATGATATTGATAGATTATATGCAGTGCTTCAGACACTTGTATCTGTAATAGTCAAATTTAGTAACAAGAGGTTTTAAATGTACCAATGTCATGACGCTAGAAGAGATATGGACCAATGTCACCAATACATATGCTATGCTTTCATTACATTGCATATAGAAAATTTTTAACATGCTACATGAAACTACAGAGCACTTCATAGGAACTTTTGGATGTTATTAATTTATAGGCCTCTGCTGATGACTGTGGAAGGGGCTGAGTTACTTTTGTCCATCTATCAGTAGGTCCATTTCTGATCAACTGTTATAAAAACAACAATGATAGCAGGTTAAGATGTACTTAGAGATTATGACAGTTTTTTTCCCTATTGAAAAATTGATAAAAGTTTGTAAGTCCCAGCCACTTTTTTATCAGCCATACTCATAGTATCAATTTGCAACAGAAAAAAACCCTAAATTTGGTTGCAAATTTGCATGGTGTATTTGAATCTGCATTATGATGTAAATATTGATTACTTTGCAATGAATATTTTACAATTATTTGAGATATCCGAGATATTGAAATTGAAAACATTTGACAGTTTGCATATTCCCCAATAAAGAATTAGACGTATGTCTAAAATTTAATTTTTTCATACAAAGGCATTGTAATACTATAAAAGACCTTGTCTCATATCATGTGATCTTTCCCACAGTTCTTTTAAAACATTACTAGGGGTTATTTCACACATTGAATAAGAAATGATCTCTTCACACTTACACAAAAAGGCATTACAGGAAGATTCACAAACGATAAATGTCATATTGAATTGGAGATTAAATACCCTATGAGATTTGGCAATGCTAGGTTGGGTAGAAAATTTTATTCTGTTGTAATTGTTGTCATACAAAATACTGAACACAAAGATGGACCTCTTAATTTTATCTGAAAGATGTGGGTACTTTTTATAAATATATATTAACATATTTATAAAAGACGTAAATTTAATGGGAAATTACATATTTAAATGACACGTAAAGAGGATTAATATATTATATATATTTTGTCTGAGAAAGGAAAGGTTATGGTTGCTTTTAACTCCTTCTGATTATTTGTTTAATTTCTATTTTTTAGCTCACCTGACCCAAAGGGTCAGTGTGAGCTATTGCCATCACTTGGCATCCGGCGTCCGTCCGTTAAACTTTTCACATTTTCATCTCCTCTGAAACTACTGAAGCAAATTCAATAAAACTTTACAGAAATGATGTATGGAAGGTCCTTTACAAAGATTGCTCATTTTATTCCGATCCGACAAAAAACATGGCCACCAGCACGGAACATGGTTTAACATTGGACCCTATAGGAAAATAACATTTTCATCTTCTGCTCTGAAACATCTGAAGCAAATTCAACCAAACTTTACAGGAATGATGTACTAAAGGTCCTTAACAAAGATTGCTCATTTCGTTCCGATCCGACAAAAAACATGGCCACCAGCACGGAACATGGTTTAACATTGGACGCAGTATGGGAAAATAACATTTTCATCTTCTGCTCTGAAACAGCTGAAGCAAATTCAACCAAACACTACAGGAATTATGTATAGAAGGTCCTTAACAATGATTGCTCATTTCGTTCCGATCCGACAAAAAACATGGCCTCCAGCATTGAACATGGTTTAACATTGGACCCTATGGGAAAAATCACATTTTCAACTTCTGCTCTGAAATGGCTGAAGCAAATTCAACCAAATTTTACAGAAATGATGTATGGAAGGTCCTTTACAAAGTTTGCCCATTTCGTTCCGATCTGACTAAGAACATGGGAAAAATCACATTTTCATCTTCTGCTCTGAAACCACAGAAGCAAATTCAACCAAACTTAAAAGGAATTATGTACTAAAGGTCCTTAACAATGATTGCTCATTTCGTTCTGATCCGACAAAAAACATGGCCTCCAGCACGGAACATGGTTTAACATTGGACTCTATGGGAAAAATCACATTTTCATCTTCTGCTCAGAAACAACTGAAGCAAAGTCAACCAAACTTTACATGAATGATGTACTAAAGGTCTTTAACAAAGATTGCTTGTTTCTTTCCTTATCCGAAAAAAACATGGCTGCCAGTGCAGAACTGTAAGATTTAACATTGGACCCAATGGGAAAAATCACATTTTCATCTTCTTCTCTGAAACCATTGAAGCAAAGTCAACCAAACTTTACAGGAATGATGTACTAAAGATTGCTCATTTCCTTCTGATCTGACAAAAAAACATGGCTACCAGCACGGAACATGGTTTGACATTGGACCCTATCGGAAAATCACATTTTCATGTTCTCCTATGAAAGGACTGAAGCAAATTCAACCAAACTTTACAGGAATGATGTACCAGAGGTCCTTTACAAAGATTGCAAATTTTATTTAAATCTGACAAAAAACATGGCCGCTAGTGCGGAATTTAGGTTTAACCTTGGACCCTATGGGAAAAGTCACATTTTAATCTTCTTCTCTGAAACTGCTGAAGCAAATTCAACCAAATTTACAGGAATGATGTACGGAAGGTACTTTACAAAATTTGCTCATTTCATTTCAATCCAACAAAAAACATGGCCTCCAGTGCAGAACATAGTTGAACATCGTAGGGCGGTATGTGAAAACTATACTTTTTATTATCTTCTCTGAAACTATTTAAGCAAATTTAACTAAACTGTGATGGAATGGTGTATTGAAGGTCCTTTGCAAAGATTATTCATTTCAATAGGATCAGACTAAAAACACAGGTGCCAATGGAGAACATAGCTTAACATTAGACCTCATTGGTAAAATACATCTTTTTTGGTCATGCATGGCATAGAAGCATTTTGTCAGGTGAGCGATACAGGCTCAGTCTCTGGGCCTCTAGTTTCCAAACTTTATTCATTTTACTTTGTCAATCTGAACTTTATAGTAAAAAATAGCTTTTTCTCTAGAGGTCTGAAACATTTTTAATCTGTAACAATTTTCTATTACATTTAAAAAGGTGCCAACTTTGTGCAATCAGCTATTACAGCCTTTTAGCAACAGGTCTTAAACTTTCAGAGTCATGAATGTTTCTGTATACGCTTACAAATGTATATATCCTATTTTAGATGCACTTTATATAGAAATGTAGTTTTGACCTCTTGCATCTTTTCTGGAAACATTTTCTATGGATATATATATTTTATGAAAGGACATGCAGTAAATGAACATGAGACCATAACACATATGCTATACTCCAAATGAATAATTTTAATGAGATGTATGACCATTTTGGAAATTAATTCCTCATCAGCAGCACTAGAACCCAAACAAAGGAAATCCATAATTTCAAAAAATGTTTGAAATGCTTAAAACCAAACGAAATCCGTAATATCCATATATGTCTGTAATCACTAAATTACAGATAGAGCTAGGATGGCAATTGCCCTTTCTAGAAAATGTAATCTTTTCCTAATATGAGTTCTCTAGTCAATCAGAGGTAGAAAAATATTTTTCTTTTCCACTTCTGAGTATTTATTTCTTATCCAGATTAATACCCTGAATTGCATGCACCGTTCTAAAAGGGAAATCAGTATTTGGACCTTGGGGAATCAGTTCTCAAAAAAGGTCTATCCCCATATAAACCAATACATGATTTTCCTTCACCTTGAAAATAGATTTTGACAATTTGAATCGTGGATTTCTGCTGATCAGATTGTTTCCGAATCTGTTTTCGTATACAGTGAAACCTGTCCTCTGCTATGAGAGACTGACCTCTTTTGGAAGACCACCACATTTTGTCTTCTCTGTGTATAATTCATATGAAATAAACCCCTTTGAAAGACCAACTGTCTTGAAAGGCAAAATGGGTGGTCTCTCAAGACAGGTTTCACTTCATGTTTTACTTCTGATTTCTGGTTATATCCGTTTTGTTCCATGGGACTTCCTGTTACCAAATCACATCCCTTTTGGATATAATATTGAAAAAAAAACTTTTTGTTTGTTATGCAGTGAAGCAAATTTGCCTTTCTTTTTCTCTAATTTACAACATTATGTTTGGCCCTGCCTTGATTATCATTGTGACCAAATTTTCTCATAAATATTTATTTATAACACTTTTACTGGATATTGTTCTACTTTATTGTCTTAACAGTAAATTAAAGTACACATACTCCACCTTCTTCAAGATAAGGCCACTTGGTACTCAAACTCATATGGTCAAGGAACCTCAGAAATAACACTTGATTTTATGGCCGTAATAAAATTCCGATCAAACGACTTGAAATATTTGTATTAGGAAAAGTGTTGTAATTGTAATGTTTGTAAAATTAGGCTTAAGGCCTTTAATTTTATTACTTAGCAGATTATACTTATATTGCCTGATGTAGATGTCGTATATTATTAGTACCATAAGGAATTTAACTTATAGTCATTTCAATTTAAACTTTTGAGTCAATATTGAAATTTCTATTGATTTTCCGACCCCGTCTTTACTTTTAAGTTCAGTCTGGAAACATATCGTACAACATTTAATATAGATCGTGTCGGAAAGAATTTTACTTACGTTCGTAAGGTGATATGTGTACATAACCGATCTGATTATATGAATAATTTAAGATACAAGATAGGATATTAAATCTCGGACCCTGGTAGAAATGTACATGATATTGATTTTTTGCTTAAATTAGAAGAAATTTACAACTCTGTAATCTAACATTGATACATTTCCTTCAACCATGAATATTTTCTTTTATTAAGAAAATTAATTGATTATTGTAATCCCAGGGAGGCGTGTTTCATCAAATTTGCGATTTTCAACTTGTATTTTATGAGTTGGAAAAATGTCAGTTCTTTTTTTCACAAGTGATGTACATTTTCACCAGCTTATTTAATTTTGTTTTCAAGGTCTAAAGAGTTTTGGAGACTTAATGAAATTGTATAAAAAATTAAAATTAACCCCATGAAACTACCATTAAACTGTTACAAGTTTCAAATGCAGTATATTCCTGCATCACTCAATCTGATACTGGCTAATTTATCTCATGATTTGATTTGTTGATTAGATGAAAATATTTCTTCAACTTACAAATTGTCATGTATTAAATTTGTTCTAAAGTTATTGAAAAAAAAAACGAGGTCAGTATTGCCACATCAAAAATACATATTCTAGTTTTGTTCCAAATTATACAGTCGAACTTTGAAGGCTGATGAAAGTAGTTCGAGCCAAAGGGGTGTTAGAGAAGTCAAGGTCGGACTGTGTTTAAACTTGGAAGGATAGGACCATAAAAAGGGTTAGAGGCATCCATGGTGTTTCAGTTAGGGCCATCAAAGTTCTACTGTATCTTGAAAAAAAAAGGCTCGTGTATTGCCTTGATAAAATTATGTGATGTCCTTTGAAGCTTCAATTTGAAGCTTGCTTAATTTGATTCAGTGTATGTTTTCCAGAATATTGGAAACAAATATTGTCGGTTGCTGATGATAAATGCATATATTTTAGAGCAAAAGTGGCAATTCCAATAGTGTGCAAAAATTACCTGCTGTGAGTTTTAATTACCAAAATCATAGAATTTTTTGCCTGTCAAAATAAGACATTTTTTGTCCTAATTATATTCAAGTTTAACACCAAGTTAAGTTTTGCATATAACAATGACTGTACTTTACATTAATTGGGTATTTTATCAACTGCTGTTTTTAGACTTCTTCTGAAAAATATTAGTGAAGAAATTGTAAATTTTTAAGATGAAATACACAATAGACAGCTATTTCACTATAAACAAAATTGGTTAAATTAATTCTCTAATGTCATTTATGTACAAAAAGTTTTGTGTAAATCAAAACATTACATTTACTTAGCCTTAAACGAAGAATTTTTGTTTTGTCTGTAATTGACCAGGATTAAATGTTTTTTATTATGTGTATTAAACAATTGAATAATAGTAAACAAATAAATTAATTTGATACTATAAACAATTGTATCTTTATTTATACAGATCAGTCAACAAATTCTTTACAAAAGTTAAAAAGTTAAAACATTGATCTATGATTGGTATGAACAAGACTTATATTTACATGTCACAGCATATCCCTTTTAACTAGCGCTCCATCCCGTTTTAAGATTGACAGGTATAAAATATTTATTATTTTATTGGAAAAATATACGAAAATAAAATCCATAATCTTATTTGAATTATATTTTTTGATCCTGTTTACAATTGAAACGTTTGCATTTCAATTACAGATCATGGTGACTTATATGTTTACTTATATGCAGTTTATTGTTATATATTACACATATAGGTGATATTAAACTGGGATTGATGTATAAATAATCCTTTTGACATCTATGTATTTGTAGGGAGGAATGCACATCAAAGATCTGTCGGAATAGGGAAGAAATTGTTACTAGAATGGTGTCAAAAACAGCTTGGTACTGAATTTGACTCTAGAAATACTCTCACTTATAAGTAAGTATGGGATACTTGTATATATCTTTAGTTTATGTGATTTATTAACCTTAGATTTATCATTGTATACATAAGAGTTCTCAAATTACATAGCAACACAGTCTGCTCCGTTAGGCACTAGTCGATGCCCGAGACTAGTAAATTTGAATTTGGACTAGTAAATTTTTTCAACCACTAGTCCGACAGGACTAGCAAGAATTTTTTTGTTGCAGAAATTTTATATTGCATTTTCTAGACAACAAGCTAAATTTGCATTGCCTTTCATTGCGGTAAGATTTTTCTTTTTTTTTTTCGGACTAGTAAATCTGTTACCTCAACTAGCCCGAAGGACTAGTTATTGAAAAAGTTTTTTGTGCAAACTGGCAACAGGAGATTTTTTAATTCTTCCAAAGTTACATATAGACACAAATACATTGGCAAACAAATACTACAGCTAAAAGGGAGAAAAGGGGGGAATAAGTTTAATTTCGATCCAAGGAAGTGATGAGCTAATTAGTGCTTTTCAAGCTATCAGTTCCAAATGTGATTAAATTCAAATATAGGGTCCAGAAAAAAGGTTTCAAGACATTCATGGTGTTCAAGGTATTGTAGTTCGAGCCATCAAAGTTCTATTGTATTAAAAATTTTTAAAAATCCAAAAACACTGCAATTCATATATGACACGGACAACTTGATAAAGACTTAAAAAATAAACAAAATGAGCAAGTGTGCCACAAAACTAAAGCACTAACAGTGTAAACCCTTAAAAAAGCTGGAGGTATGATCAGGTGTTCTGGAAGGGTAAGCATATGAAATGCATGATCTGCCAAGGTTTGAGGCAAAGGGTGATTAATAGAATAAGTCTATATACAGGGAAATGGCTTAAATATAATGTTTCCAAAGTCATATACATGTGAAGATCTGGGACAATTGATGCAGAGCCACAGTTGTAGGTGTTTTCATGGACCAATCTTGCTTATGGAGGATTTCCGGGATCTTTATCATATAATACCAACAGTACTCAAAAAAGTGTGTTTAACTCCTTCCAAACTTTTGTCTTTATATCAGAGTCCTTTAGATTACCAATTTGTTTCACTTGAAGCATTTACCAATAATACATATTCTGGAAGACTTTGATTGTTTTATTAACAAACCAAAGATAGGAGTTTCAATTTGAACATTTGCTGGTGTATTATTGGTACATGTATATTTATCCATTAGTCACAATCAGTACCATATATGTCAATGATCCATGAAATCTGCCATAAATCTTTTAAAAAAAGGACAACTTCTAGATAAATTCATACAGTGTAATACTAATAGGCCTCTGTAAAATTGGCTTTAGTTGAAACGACAGGCATAACAGTATTGCTAAAATTGTTAAAAATCTGGAACTTTCATCAAGCACAATTGTTGTTTTATTGGGGAAAATGCAAATTGTCATCTTTTTATGAAAGGAATTATGATTCAAGGGTTCTGATTTTTTGTTATTTTAATTTTTGCTCTGACTTTAATTGAAAGTCTCACAGTTAAGTTCATTAATTTTTAAGTTATTTGTAAAGTCAGTTTCAAATTCCAGATTGAAATTGAAAATTAGAGTTTTTCCGATTTAAAAATCTGATAAGATGATAGATTAAGGTGTCTCTTTTACAATTAGTACTTTTATATTATAAAGTTATTTAAATATTACACTTTCATGTTGATGTCAAGTGTTGGATGTGAAAAGACGAGTGTTCCAAACATGCGACTACATACAAACTATACCGTATGATTGAAACATTTTAATTTAGTCTTCTGTTGATAAAATTTGAACATTCAATTTTGCAGATAGCTAATTACACTATTCAAGGTTTCGTTACAATTTAATTTTGATATATCTATTATCGATTACACTAATAATAAGGTTTTCAATAGCTAGTATTTATCCATTTAGAACCTACCATTTAATAATAGAGGATTCCGTGGGTAATATTTTCAGAGTGAAATTCCAGTTCAACCTGGGACTAATATAATAATATTAGTCCAAGGTTCAATGTAAAGCTACAAAGATAAGTTCTCTGTTTTATAATGCTCATTGGAGTATGCCTCTGTTTGAGTTCATTCAAATTTTCCATTTTGGGGCAGAAAATTCATCTGTTTTATTCATATTTTAGAACCTTTTTATTAGATCATCATGAGAGTTGTTTTGTTTATCTTGAGCAATTTAAACAATGAACAAGCAAATGAAAGAAACCAACACCAAGCAATCCTATACAGAATAAATACTAACACCAAATAAAATACAACTACCAAATTGCAAATTAACAGACGTATTTATAGGACCCATAAGGACACTTTGCATTACTAGACCTGGCACAAACATGGTAGAATATATATCCATTTGTAGACTTTTCAATGAAGAGGTTTGAATAGAAGTGATGATATATGAAGTACATTCAACAAGACAAATTTTAATCCAAAGTAGACAATATTAAATTTAAGCAAATCAATACTGTTGGTTTTTGGTTTAGATAAATTCAGCTGACACAGAAACCAAATACAAATTAGAAAAACTGTGAGCAAAGATCACTAATATATAGCCCTGCTCCCTCATCTCATTCCAGAAGAAAAAAAAAATCAAGTCAAATCAAATTTTAAAATAATTGGTGCACAATGGCAACATGCACTTAACATTCTGTGAAAGTTTCTCTGAATTCCATCAAGTGGTGAAGGAGGAGTTATCGCTACAAAGTGTGTACCACTATGGCGGATGTAATAACAAACAGACTGACCAACGGACACCATGATCAATATATACTGCTGGCTAAAGACCAATCCCCATAATAAAAATGTTGATGTTTTAGGAAAAGGTCAAACTTTGTTGTCTGGAACACCCAAGGGAAAACAGTTTGAGCCAGAGGAGTGTTTAGGCTATCGAGGTTGAACTATGTTTAAATTTGAACGAAGGGTCATCGAAAAGTGTTGAGACATCTGTGGTATTTAAGCTTTTGCAGAGCAAGCAATGGAAGTTCACTGTATAGAGTTGGATTTAAGCATAAAATAACATTGGCACCCTCATAAATATATGAGCTTTTAAATGGATAAAAATCATGTCTTATCAGAAAATTATGACTTAGGTTTAAGTATATTTTAAAGTAAAATATATGTATTTGGGTAAATAATTTGACTTGAAGTGTCGTTAATTCTTAGTGAAATTAAATTACATTCTTTAAAAGCTTTCCGACATTATAGGTTTTTTAAGTAACACAATACAACAAGACAAATAAGAATATATATATTGTGCATTTAAAGAACCTGGATAAATATTTGTATGGAAGGATTTTATACATATTTGTGTTATTGATGCATTTAAAATACATTTTTGTTCATGCACAAGCATGTTGTAGCGACTTTTTAAAATATTTGTGTGTATATGTGTGTTTTCTGGTTTTTTTTTTATTTTATTAAATAATTAGATGCTTTGTGCACTTGAAATGGAACTCTCTTTAAAATATGATTGAAAAATTTGATGTTGTGTGACCGAATATTGACGTCATATCATATGAATTGAAATAATTTTCTCTTTTATGAATCCTATGATTATGTTTAAAAAGTAAAATGACCATTATAATGGTTTTATTAGGGCATAAAAGTGTTGAAGTTATAGGTACTTTTTAAACCAAAGTTCTAACAAGTACTCGTTGAATGTTTTTGACTTAATATGCCACATTGGAAAAAGACAGGAAACAGGGAATGTGTGAAAGAGACAACGACCTAAAGGGGAGTAATAACAACTTAACTCAAAGCCACCATAAGATCTTCAATGAACAGTGAGGAAACCCCACATCCAACAGCAGGTCCGAGTCTGACCCTTAATAAAGAGTAATCAAGTTCAGCGAAATAAACACCATCCTAGCCTATACACACATATAAAAAAAATTTTCCAACATCGAAATTTACAAATCCTTTCTTTCAACAAAATACAAATGCCTAATTTTAGCAGTCAGGTAGGTAATCTCAACATACCCCCTTTGTAAAAAAAACTTGTTGAAAAAACACCTTACAAAATATGCTTACAGTAATTTTCTTATTATACCTTTCCTTCAATGTAAAGTACATTTGATTTATTATTGAAAATAAAAATGGTAGGAAAAAACACTATAGTTAGGTAATTTGAAGGTGCGGTAATTTTAGAATAAGCTGTTAAACTCTCAAAAAGGTTATAAAACTTAGTGTGTAAATATTAATATTAGGTCTCAATAACAAATATTTGTAGAAAGGATCAAGTTATATTTATTATATAGGGAATATTTGTTTGATATTATTCATACAACCAAATAGATGTGAATAAAATTTAAGGGTTTCTGGTAAATTATTGGTTTGGTCTCCTCATTATCCCCCACGGGACAGAAGTGGGGAGGGTATACAGCATTTTTCCTGTTTGATCCGTTGTCTGTTCATCCCTTTGTCAACACAAAGTTAACGTTATGCATCTTTTGAAGCACAAGTCATAGATGGATGGCTTTTCTCCATAGATGAATCTTGGATTGTATTTGAAGTTGGAAAAAAAAAATTAATTACCTTGACCTATATTTCATGCATGATTGACTCAGGTTAAAATCAAAGTGAAAGTCCAGTTCTGAGAAACTAGAAACATGAAGAGGAATGGTATTTTCCTGTTTGAAGCACCTTGAATAGTCACTAGGTTACTGATAAAAATTAGATCACCTTGATCTGTATTTAATACTTGAGTGACTTCAGGTTATGATTTAAGTGAAAGTCCAATTCTGAGATACACATATAAAGCATATAGAAGAATGATATTTTGTCAGTAGATTCACCTTTTATAATCATGAGGATCCAAATAAAGAATAGGTCATCTTGACCTGTACTTTATGCATTATTAACTCAGGTTAAAGTTTGCATTAAAGTTTAGATCTGAAATACAAGAGCAAGTAGAGAGAGCACTTGTATTTTTTGGCAGATGTGCCTCAGATAGTCATGATGTTTCTAATAAATTGAGATAATTTGACCTTTATTTGGAAACAGTTTGTCTGTAGCCTTATTTCCCAAAATTATGGCTTGCCCAAATGTCGAAAATTCTGGCTATATGTGTTATCAAGAAATTCATTAGAAAATTTAAAAATGTTTTTTTGGAAAGCGTAAAGTGAACCTGCGTCAAATTTACAATATATTTTCTAGTAAACATATTTGTAATCTTCATAATAAGCAGTCAGATTGTCTGTTTTTGTACATTAACAATAAAAAGATATGGAGTAAATGCACATTAGAAGTCTCTACAAATACATGGTAGAACCAAGCCATGGAATAATGTTAAGATTGTTGTTGTTCATCTAGATTTACATATTTCACTACTTAATTCTATTCCAATACCTACTGTAATCGATTAATTCTTTTTTTTTTGTTTTTCATTTTAGCTTGTGTACTGGAGATTGGTTTATAAAATTATTGAAGAAATTCTTAAGCATCCCAGACAGTGTTTCTGAGGTATGTATTTACTGGAGATGTCTTTAATTTGGTCAAAGCCATGAAAAATTCTGTACAAAGGAGCAAGTTGATTTTTCTGTTCCCTGGAAAATTGTAATGGCTTCCAGAACTTCACATCTTCACTGCCTACACTGAATGTGTTTTAATAATAATTACTTTCCTTTCTATAAAATTCATAGTGACAGATTTTTATTAGAAAATATTAAAAACAAGAAACTATATTTTAAGTTAAAATGCAGATTTTGGAATAAAAAAAATGATGCATCATTTGGCTTGAAGTAAAAAATTAAGCCAGAAATATGTTTATTATTCTGAATGATTTCTTTATTGTCTAGTAAATTGCAATGATTTTTCTGTTAATTTAGGAAAAAGCTGAACAGTTAAAGACAGTTTTAGATGCCATAGAGAAACAGTATTCTATCAAAAGCAACATTATCAAGTAAATATACTTATTTCTGAATTATAAATATGCACCCATTCTTTAAAGAAAAATGGGTTCATGGGAAATAACTATTTTAAATTGTTACTTTAGGCCCTATCAAGTTAATTTGTAGATTCTCATCCACCTGTAACAAAAAATATGGGGCGGGTGGGAGGGTTTTATTTTATATTTTTTTACAGAATTTCACTAACATTAATAGGAATTTAAAGAAAATTTCAGAATAATTGAAAGTAAAAAAAAAATTGAACTCAGAAAAAATGGGGCGTGTTGGGATGAGAATCTAATTACTAATTTGATGTGGCCTTATTTTCAATAAAAAATTCACAAGTTGATATTTTTAATGAAGTGAATATGAAAAAGAAAGGAAATTGGGTAAATGTCAAGGAGACAACATCCCATATCCTGGTTAAAACGACCAAAAACAAAACATCTAGGGGTCACCATATGGTCTTCAACACAGTGAGGAACCTCACACCATATAGTAAGCCCTAAATGGCCCCGAAAAGGTAAAAAAGTGAATAAATCAATGGAAACAAACCACATCCAATAACCCAAATATCAAGAAACTAAAATTTTATAAGAAGACAAGGACAAGCCAATGACCAACATATTCCTGACTTGGGACAGGCGCAAAAATTGCGGTGGGGTTAAACTTGTTTTCTTGGATCCAAACCCCTCCCCCTATATTTTCTTTATAAAAAGTCATTAATTTTCTACTTTCTCATATGATCCTATTTTTCTTGATGATCTTTCCAGTAAGAACTAATCACAATGAAATTGAAGTTATTAAGATTTTCAATATTGATGAAATTTTCTGTAAGCAATAATTCTGGTGAAATTTGTATCTAAAAAAGAGACATTAAGATCAGAAAAGATGAGCTACAGAATTTATTTCTTATATTTTTTGTCATGTTTAAATAAAAAAAAATGTGTATTCTTTGTGAAAATTTTACCAATGAGCTCTATTCACTGATTTTCTGATTAAAATATTAACACCTGTTAATTAACTACCAACAATAATTACTAATTAAATTATGCCAAATTAATCTGGAGATGAAAACTAGCAAGGACATCACATAATTTGCTGTTAGAAATATGCTTGACAACATAGGGTAAAATTTTATTGAGCCTTTTTCTGTTAATTTTTTACCCTAGTTCTGAGAGGACAGTGTAGGATATTTTATTTTTCAGTACGTCCTTTAAAATAAGACCTCACATTTTTATTTTGCATTTATTGGATGAGTGTCATTTGTTACAAATGAAAAAAAATAACAAGAGGTTTGGATTATGTATATGCTTTGTGAAAATGTGTATTCTTTTAATGATATACAGATGAAAAAAAAGACATTATTGATCAAACTTTATGAAAAATTGCTTACTTATATATGGCAAACCTGTGATTATTCTAATATGTATTATTTTTGCAGAACCTTGTATATATTACTTTTTTTTTAAAGATGAAAATTCCTGTGATCTTTTTTATTCAGCCACCTGTTTGATACATGAGTTCAAAATGAATAGGGATTCAGAATGATAAAATGTTAATATTGTTAATTTTTTTTTTTCAGTGCATCAGATATTGTGGATGGCACAGTAGATGAACATACACTGATGATATATGTATCACTTCTACAAAGAAAGGTAAATATGTTTAACTGAATTTTCTCTTGCACAAATCTTTAAATGAAACAAAATTGTTTTTAATTTTTTTTTGCCCTGCATATTAGATTTGTCATAATGTGCAACACCCATAAATTCGTCCACACATATATGTTATTCACTTAGACCATGCATTTTTCATCTATCCATACAATATGTTTATTTATTATATGAATAACAGTGATTTACAGTTTTCCCAGATAGTAAATTTTCACATTTTCACTGGTCTAGTGAAAATAAAAGATCTCTTGTTACTATAGGAAGTGACATCACAATATCATTATCCAGTCATTGTCAAGTAAGCATCTGCTTCATTGACATGGAAAAAATAGTTTGCTTAAAGTTGTATTTAGAAACTCAGTATAGATGAGAAAATCTACATGTATATAATAAAAAGTATACCTAATCGACCATGATGAAAATCAATAAAAAGGCCACTTGTGTCAAACACAGGGAATTGAACTTCTTGGGGAAAAAAGGCTCTGCAATTTTTACAATTGTTTAATTCTTCTGCATTTTCATAAATATTATGGATATTCATTCTTTTGATTAGTTGTTTTATAGACCCAAGGAAAGGTAAGGGCTATTCCATTTAAAAGGATGTACCAGGGTCAGAAGGCAGAGATGAAAATTCTCAAGGGTTCTTGTCGATTTTGTATCTTATTGCCATCCTCAGATTTGTCTATTACTAGGTTGTTTTTTTTGGGATAGTAGAAAATTGCCTTCCAACCCTGGTACATGCATTTTAATGGAAAAGCCCTAATTTAATTCAAAGTTTTGTTGGCAGGGGCTATTACTCTATTAAATTAACCTGACTGGTCACGGTTCAATTATATGGGGATTATCTGTTTTAAACTTACCTACAAGATTGAGAAAATTAAGCCATGCCCAGCCTGTTCAATAAATTTGAGTAATAGTCCATTTATTTACTGTTACTTGTAAAACATATTGTGGAAGTACTTTTATTTGTGGCGTTCATAAATATCAATATTTCGTTGGTACTTAAATTTATGGTTTCAATTATATGCATTTAAATTCCAGGAAAAATACATTTTGTTTGGAGCTTAATTTCATGGTTTTAGTGAGCGACAAAATTCACGAAAATTGGAACTCCACGAAAAATAGTACTTTAATAGTATTTGACTGTGATTTAACCAGAATTATATATAGATTACACCACAAGATCCCGTTCATTACCATATTTTATCCACTAGAGATAGTTAAATTTTAAAATTTTAATTGCGAGGCTTGCCGAGCATTTTAAAATTTTTAAATTTAACTATCGAGAGTNGATAAAATATGGTAATAATCGGGATAAAGTGGTGTAATCTTTTTTTCTAATGATCAATGATAAACAACGAGAACTGTATTCCGAATAGATTTGGCGGGAAATAGCACGGGGCTTTATTCAACATATGTTGAATAAAGAAAATTTATCCAACGGGTCAAAACCGGTTTGAACTTGACATATCATTAGAGAAAGTTAATTAAACCAATGGTAAACATTGTATTTTATATTTTTAGGTTGATGGTAATGTCTTAGTAGAGGAAGGCTCGTCATCTGTAAGTAATAGATAGTAAAATTTGATTGATATGAAAGGACAAGGTGCGATAAGGGGTTGATTTGGCCCAAGATTCCAGTGAATTTCTAAGTTGCACCTCAAGATTTTATTTCATGTTCGTTTCAAAGTTGAGATCTTATATACAGAAAAAATACCATAGCTAGAACCAATGACGTCACAATAGGTTCAGTTCTGACGTCATGAAAAGGTTACTTTTGAGAATTTTCATAGAAATATACCGAATTCGGCAGATTTTTGTACAGTTTTCCTGACCGGAAATATCGAGCACATTGAAGAACCAATTAGATATTTTACCAACTTATTGGTACAAATGAATTTAACCTCTCATATATTTTGTTGTTCTTGCATGTGCTCTATATTTCCTATACAGAAAAAGTAGTCAAAATTGGTCAAATTTGTCATTTTTTGACAAAATCTGCAATTTGTCCCTTCTTCTACTCTCAAAAACTCGATAATCATACATCAATATTCGAGAACTGTTACTGTTAACTGAAAAGCCATACACATAGAATATTTCAGTGAGAAAATTCTGTGAATTCAACCAAATTTATTTTTCAGGCCAAATATGGCCCTTATCGCCCCTACTCCTTAATACTTTGTGATACATGTAGAATCAAACATCAGTAAAAATACAAGATTAAGAATTCTTTCGTAAATGGCTGTTTGCAGTGTAAGACAGCTTAAGAAGACAGGGTCTCGTGAAGCTGTCTTATACGGATAAATGTCCAATACGATGTTGCAATTTGTTCGAAGTCACAGTTGTTACCATGATAAACCTCATGGATGATTTTACGTCACAATTTAGAACTCCACAAGAAATGGCAAGTTTTACTTTCCTTCAGTTTGTTAGTTGTATTTTACAGAAGAAATAGCTTCTTACATCCGACCAAATTGGGATAGCTTCCACCAGTGTGAGAAATTGTACATCTTTTACCCTCATTTAACTCGGGAAAAGACGAAATTTCTCACACCTGTGAAAGATATCCCTTATCTTTAATATGGTCTTGTATAAGAATCTTTGCTATCGGAGAGTAAGATTTCAGTCTTCTCTGACAAGGCTTGGAGTGTGGGGATAAAATAAGTGAGCAGTACCTCACAGATTACTCGTTTCATAGAGGGTATCTATTGATGATTAAATTTTATGATAATTGGGACATCATTTGATGAAAGTAGATGTTACAATAACAGCTTTTGATTATAGTCAGATTTATGAGCATATTGTACTGTGCAAGTGTTTTTTTTTCATGGGTCCAAAAGTTTGGGATTTCTGTTGAAACTGATTGATTGTATTTTCATAGATTTATTAAAATATTCACAATTTCATATTGTTTACTGTATAAAGTTTCATTTTAAGTACATAGAAAAAAGAACACTTATACACATATATCAATAGAAATTTGAATTCTGTTAATCTAGTTGTCATGAGACAGATATTAGGTAAATGTCAATGAGAAAACCATGTATAAAATAAATACTGGTAAAGTAAAAAAAAAACAAACAAACAAAAAAAACGAACAAAAAACAGAAAAACCTACTAGTTTGTCTTCAGCAGTGAACCCAATAAAATACAGAACTTTGCATGAACATTATCACTGATTTAAATTTTGTTAATAAGAAGTTTGGATCACATTTGTCTGAAAGTTCATAGTCTTTGTGAAAAAAAAAAACTTCCACAATTGCACATTGTTTATTAAAAATTATTTGTCATGTTTATCAGCACCACATTTTTTTTTGTAAATTCATAACACTGCAACGAAATTTTGTTTTTGTTCTCAGAAATCTGACAGCAGAAGAAATCAATCTGGAGAAACTTCTGATTGGTTTTCAACATCTAATGGGTCAGGATCAGATCCTCAATTTAGTAAACTACCATCTGATTCCGAAAAATTTCTTTCTAAAACAATAAGTGATACAATCTCTGATCAGTTTCATCAAGAGGAGAAATTAAGTGCCTTATCAGGTTCATCTTCATTTGAAAAATCATTAGACAGTGAAAGTTCGCCACATAGTCGCCATTTAAATGGAGGTCATGAACCAAAAGCTAGAACTAAATTGACAAGTGACACTGTTCGTTCATCATCTCCGTTGCGTAGACCAAGAGATCACAAAACAATAATGGCTGAAGCCAAGGAGAAGTTAGAAGAACAACGAAGAAGAAGGGAGGAAGAAGATCAGCGAATTAGAGATAAAGAAAAGAAAATTCAAGATATTGAGGCAAAAAAAGCAGATATTTCATCATCAAGCAAAGCTTCTAATGAGAACATAGAAGAAATAACTCGTGAAAACATGTCACAGTACAGCACATATCCTCCACAATTTATACCAGGGCTAGGGAAAGGTGTACCTATTTTTGTTATGCCTGGTCAAAATCCAGAAATGTCGTTTTTATTACAAGCATTGCGTCAGGCTCGCCATGAAGCAAATTATCATGATCAAGATTCAAGCTCAAAAACGTCGTCAGAGGAAACTATTCCAAAAATAAATCAACTTTTGGATTTAGATAGCATTGATGATATTCCACCATCAGAATATATTCAGTTTGAAAATGATAAAAAGACAGAAGTTTCTACACCTCGTGGTGTTTCCCCGAGGAGGACAGAATATGTACCCTCTCCAGAATTTTCACCAACCAAAAAGTCAATTATAGATGTTGTTGGTAATCCTCCAGAGCCTCAGACAAATGTTGTTGATTTTCCTCCAGTAGATAAAGGAGAAGAAAGGAGACATTTTCCACGCGTTGAAATAAAAGAGGATGTAAAAGTTAGAATAGAAATGGAGAGAGATAAAAGTCCTGAAATATTATCGCCCAGGAGAGAGAAGTCTCCACGTCCTCTCTCACCTGGCTATGACTACATAGAGGATACGGTTGCTATCAACGATAAGGAAACTCAACCAAAAACAATTCTTAAAAAATCATCAAATTATGGAGGCTCAAGCAGGGACTCAAGTTATGATCGAGCAAAAGAAAGGTCACAAAGTCCAAGATCTAGCCTGCCTGACAGATCGTTGTCAGACAGTAGGTTGCAAACAAGATCCCCTCGTGAATATGTGGAGAGAGATCGATCGTTAAGTAATGATAGGCTATCTCCTGGTAGATCAATATCACCAAAATCGCCTAGATCTCCAAGACATAGATCATCCGATCTTGATAGGTTAAGTCAAAATTATGAGAGCATGCAATCAAGAAATGAAAGAGAAACTGCTCCTGGGAGAAGTTCAAATTCAACTGATCCTAACAATAGACTTGTTAAAGTGTTCCATCAAGAACTTGAACTTTTGAGAATGAAAATGGAAATGTTGGAAAAATCTAATATACCAAGTGATGGAGATTTAGAGGACTTAAATTCTTTAACTCAAAGATTAGGTGATAAAATAAAGGAAAAATTAAGTCATAGATCATTGTCCCCTCGCTCTCCCAGGTCACCAAGGCGACAGAGATCAACATCACCAGACTACTCAAGGGGCCGATTGTCGAGAAAGAAAGATGATAATTTTACAACAACAGAAACTCGATCATTTTCTGAAAACCGAGCATCTTCATCTACTGATTGGAGAAACTTGCCAGGGGAACGATCTCACAGTTTGCAAGATCTTCCTTCAAATCTAGATAAATCACTCAAAGTTGATGAAGATGGAAAACTACTTTATTCACCTAGGTCTCAAGGAAAACCGATCACATTGGGATATAATAGCCCAATCAGAAATGTCTCTGATGAAATTTGGGGTATGAATGAGGATGAATTAGGTAGCGTTACACCTTATCAGAAAGAAAAATGGAAGAAACTATCATCCTCACGTGATATTTCAGACAATGATATCGTAGAATTAAAACATGCTTTAGGAACTGTTATAGCAGAAAATGACATTGTACAAGCTAAGCTTAGAAACGCTAACACTGATATTACTGAGAAAATGAAGAAAACGGGAGAAGTATTAAATGACTGTAGGGCTCATTTATCTAAGGCTAATGCAGAAAATATGGAATTTCGTACACAATTAGAAAAAGAAAGAGCTCGAAACGAATCTTTAGAAGTTAGAATGAGAGAATTGGAAAAGGAAATGAAATCTGAAAAAGCAACAAATTCTGAACTTCAGTCTGAGTTGGATCAGACGAGAAATCTGTTGAAGGGATCTAGCAAAAAGGATATACCTACGTTACAGTCATTGTCTGAAGAACGAGATGGATTAGTGGAAGTGTTAGGTACAACACAGACGGAGAATGAAAGACTCAGGGAGGTGAGAATTTTAAAAATTTGTAGTAGGTAAAAATTTTAAAGTATGGAGTAAATGTTCATGAGACAAAATGTCATTCTGTACAAACATGTAGGCAAAGCAATGGAACCACATACTTATTGTAGTTCTTCATCTTAAAGTTACCATGAAACCTTCAGTAATGAGTAGAGTTCGCCGACCTCATATTTAGTTAAGGTTTCTATTCAAAGATTGGATGGTTAATACCACCTTTGGTATTTTACTGGCAATATTTACTAATAAATATCAGCATCAAGAATACTTCTCAAGTGACAAATACTGGTAGATTGAAATTTCAATGAAAAATACTTAAATACAATGTATGTAAACAAATACATTGGAACCTGTCTAATCCGACACAGTTTTGGACCTAAAAAAATATGTCATACAGGATGTCAGAATACCCAGGTTAAGAAAACTTAAAAAGCTGTTTTTGGGACCTGAAATTACCGTATATCATATTTGACAGGATATCAGAATACTCAGGTGTCAGAATAGACAGGTTCCACTGTAATAATTAGAAGTACAACTTTACGTATGAATGTAACATCATCATTAACCATGATAGAATATTTCATGGTTGCTATGAAATCTGAAACTAAACAATCAATTAATTGGTGAAAATAAAAAAAAAACAAACAAACAAAACAAACCTATTATTATGATATTATAACAGTGACATTAGCACAATTCTGCATTCAAAGCTTGTTTTGTTCACTGTATGTGGCCAACACAATTTAAAGTTACAAAATATTTTTTTTGTATAATATTGTAGTCTATAATAAACCAGGCCTATGTTCACAAAAAATCTTATGAGAAATATTAGTTATACAACAAAATGAGTTGTTCACAAGAAATCTTATCACAAAATATTAGTTATACAAAAAATGAATTGTTCACATCAAATATTAGTTATACAACAAAATGATTTGTTCACGTCAAATATTAGTTATACAACAAAGTGAATGTTCATGTCAAATATTAGTTATACAACAAAATGATTTGTTCACATCAAATATTAGTTATACAACAAAAGGATTTATTCATGTCAAATATTAGTTATACAACAAAATGAATGTTCACATCAAATATAAGTTATACAACAAAATGATTTGCTCACGTCAAATATTAGTTATACAACAAAATGATTTATTCACAAAATATATGGTAATTAGTTATACAACAAAATGAATTGTTCATAAAATGTCGGATGACAAATTTTAGTTATACAACAAAATGACTTGTTCACAAAAAATATTATAACAAATANGTCATACTATGGTACAGCACTGGCCTCTGCATTGGTGTCTGTTGACAGCATAACTTTTGTTGTAGTGACTGGATCTTGGACAATATTGAAATGCTTTTGAAGATTTGGTCATGTGGAACCAAACTTGGTCACAACTGTCCCTAGACATGTTAGAGAAATGAAAAGCAATGGAAACAAATACTTACTGTAGACATCTGTAGTTCTTCTTACTGAAGTTACAAGGGAGCTTTCAGCAATGAGCATAGATCTAAAACCTCATATTTAATTAAGATTCTACTGTAACTGGTTTAAGCTAAAGTTAGATGGTAAATACCACCCATCCATGCTGTTATTTCATATTTTCTATGAAATATCAGCATGGAGAAGACTCCAATTTACACTCTTCAAAAATAATGTACTGCATGTCAGCCTAAGATAGTTGCCAGAGGGGAACATAGTTTAATATTGGACCTATTTGAAAAGCACTCGGAGATCTTCTCCTTTGAAGCCTCAGAACCAATTTAAACCAAACCATGTCACAAAATTCCTCACATCACACTTCAGCCCCTGTGACTGTTTCAATTACTAATAAGACTATAATGTTTATTTCAGGAATTGGAGAGAGCACAGAAATATGCTTATAAAGCACAAAGCACCATTAATGACCTAAAAACTATTGTTGATGATGCAAGAAAAGAAAGACAACAATTATTTGAGGAAATTTCTAGATTACAATCAGAAGGACACTTACAAACAATTACGGGAATAATTAAAAGATATATGGACAATGGGTTATATTTAGATGTTGAACCTATCAATGGTTATAAAATTCCGAGCAGATCAGCCTCGCCATCTCCAGCAAAAGAGAGGCTCAGTAGATCTGTAGATAGTGCCATAGTCCAAAGGTCAAGGTCTGAATCTACAGGGAGAAAATCTCCAAGACCAGAAAAGGAAATATCAGGGAGAAAGTCACCAAGGTCAAGGTCAGAGTCAGTTCAAAAAACATTTCAACAATCTAGATCACGATCAAAGTCACCGTTATCTAGATATGAATCTGTTAAGCGTTCTTATCCTGAACCTGGTCAACTTTCTTTTGTTGAACCTGTTATGACAAGTAGTCCAGTTAAGAGTGTGTATAGCAGGGTAAATGGAGTCACTGCCCCTGTTACTCCTGTAGTAAATGATATTATATCAGATGATGATGATGATGAGGAGGATTACGACTTTGGGAACCATTATAACTATGAAGATATTTCACCCGCAGTAACATCAGAATTTCGGGAAATTTATCCTCACAGAAGGACGAGGTCATACAGAAATAATTTTTCAAATTCTATTGATGAGGGAAGAATGTCGCCTTCTTTAGATGATATAGAAGTGAATAGAATATTATCTCGGCATCCTGTTCGGTTAGATTTCAATGAATCTACTGAAAGTTATAGAGGTCGGTCGCCAAGGAGAGATGACACATTCAATGCTAGTTACGACAGAAGCAAAAGCCCAGGTCGGCTAGAAATGGCAGACTTGTATGAAATGAAGCAACCTGTCAGGGATAAAAATTACGATTTCTATGGAAATGATAGGAAAAGAACATTTTCAAGAAATGAATCTCCCGGTCATCATGTAGATAACAGAAGTTTTCCTCAGTGTTCGTACAGGAAAACAGGAGAAATTAACAATAGGTTGTTCATGGCAGCTTTAGATAATGCAGTTCATGATGGCACTTCAAAAAATTATTATGATGATCATGATATTCCGGAAAAAGACAACTGGCGAGGCACAAATGAAAGATTATCGTCTAGTTATGGACCCGAATTATCTCACTCAGTTAGACCTGGTGTTAGATCTAACACAAATGGTGTAAGAGGAATTCTAAAGAATTCGAAAAATGAACAAAGTTATCCGCTAAATCATGGTTCTGGGTCACCTCTTCACAGATCTCTTTTAGCAAGGTCAGTGTCTCCAGCAGTAGTGCCATCTAGTAGAAATGCTAATAACAAATCTAGCAAGCTAGCAAATAATAGCAACAATATAGCAAATAGTAAAAGTTTTGGTAATTCGGGTCATTGCCATTCTTTTCCGACAACAAGTTCTGGTAAACCATTATTTTCAGCGCCTAAGAAATCAAGTATTGTACGGAATCCTAGGGATTTATTTGCTGACATTAGTATATCACCTGTACGCACTGCTTCACCTCCAAAATATCAGCACACATCATTGTAAGTATTTATATAGGTTTGTTGTGAAACCTTCTGCTCTATTTGCATGTTTGTCAGTTTTGGCCGTTTTGGCCAAAAGTGAGTCATCAACACTGTGATTCCCTATTTATTGTATTGCTATAAAATGAATATTTTCAATATTGAAGTTATTTAAGATGTCCAATTTTCTTCAAATTTTACCTGTTTATAGCAGAATCAAACAATTCTTAATTCACTGGATGATAAAAACAATTGTGGGATTACAGGTATGGCACTGTCAATTTTGGTGTCATTTGTGGACAATTATGGGGGCATTAACGGCGTAATGTCATATGGTAATTCAAAATGTACATTAAAAAATAATTTAAAATAATAACAATCAAACAAACAACAAATAAAGATACTGCAATTCACAATGTGCATTTCAATAAAATATTTAGATAACCAAATTAAAAAAAATGGCAATACAAAATGTACATTTGAAAAAAGATAACTTAGATTAAAACAAAAAAAAATCAAAATATGGCAATAGAAATGTAAACATTGGAAATAATATTTAAAATAAACAGAAAAGAAACAAATAAAGATGATTCTTTATGCATTTGGAAGAGGAGAAACCATGTAAGAGTTGTTTTTTTTTCGCAGATGGCAAAATTTGGGATTTCTTTCAAAATTTGTTGAATTTATTTTCGCAGAACCGAAATATTTTCAATTTCCCATTATTTACTGCATACAGTCTCATTTACATTATATTTCACGGTATTCACTTTTCGCGACATCAGAATAACCGAGAAAAATGCAAAAATTAAGTCTTTGCGAAAATTACCAGTTATATAGTATTTGAAAATACACATTTTGAATTATATACCAGTATTGATGGCTCACTTTTGCTAAATGCTGTAGGCTATGGGCTTTTTATTTTGGACAATATGGAAATTTTGAGCAGATTTTTGTTTGTTTGTTTTTTGTTGTTTTTTTTTTTTTTTTTTGAAAACCTTACATTGGTTTGCAATTTTTCAAGCCCCAAAGAATGTTGCAAAATATGTGGATACATGACGCCTTTTTCATTACTGAAATTGTACTATCGACATGCTAAAATAAGTTCTCAAATAAAATTAAAATTTCAGCACAAATTTATTTAGATTAGAACAAAACTTCACAATTTTTTCGATCAGAAGATGCATGTGTGAAAGATTTCTGTATTTTGACAGATTTCTGTATTTTGATCTTTTCATGTCACTATGTATTCCTTCACAAAAGAGAAAAATTTTTTTTATTTCTTTATTTCATCATTTGCCATAATTTCACCAATGTAGATGCTCTTTGAGTTTTACATGTGAGCTTATTTTGCTTATAGAATTCCCAATATACTTACTGCTCATTAATAGAAATATTGCAATTTGTTATTTTTTTAACTGAATCATTTTTGACTTAGAATCATTCCTATAAATTGGAAAAAGGGTAGATTCACATTTGCGCTCAACAAGCACATTTAAATAAGATATGCTTGGTAATGGAATTATTCTTTAAATTGTGTACATATATTGACTAATAATTATTATGGGATATGCTATTCACGCTAAACAAATATATACAATTTTTTGTATCACAGCTTATATGTTTGATTATGTACATGCATTGCTGTTTTTTTTTGTTTTTATTATTATTATTATTAATATTATTGCACAGTTTAAGCCATATTTATTTGCTTTCTTTTCAGATTAACTGTCAAATAAACAAAAACATGGTGACATTGCACACTTCTACTCCCCACACATTCTACTTCCTCTGTGTTCCCAAAACATTGTTTGTCATTGTAATAATGTACATGGAAAACATTTGGAATAAAAGCCAAAAATTATCAGAATATAATCTCTCCTTGTAGTTTGTAGTTCTCATTAGTCTAGAAAACCAATACATATGTGATTGTTAGAGAAATCCGTGTGTACATTGTACATGATGAAGGAAAGAAACACAGTAAACTAAATCGGGATAGAAGTCACCTCAGTGTGAATTTCACTGCTTTAATTCTCTGTAAAAATTTGGCAAGTTCAAAAGAACATCTTTAATAATAAATTCTGATATCATTACTATTTCTTTTAAAGAAAAAAATTGATATCGATGCACATGTTACTTGTAAAATTTGCATTAATTAGGTAACAGACCTGTCAAGTCTCGCGCAATCGCATGAGACTCATGCGAAGTTGATACAAATTTTCTGCTTATTCCTTTGATATTTTAATTTCTATGCCCCCGTGAATCGAAGATTCGGGGGGCATATAGTTTTTGGCCTGTCTGTCTGTTTGTTTGTCTGTTTGTCCACAAAAAA
>MJUU01039580.1:119002-131790 GCA_002080025.1 Modiolus philippinarum
GTGTGGCACCCGACACTCTGCCAATGGAGTGGTTGAATGCTGGAAAATAAGCATGATCTGTTCCATGTGTGGCACCCGACACTGCCAATGGAGTGGTTGAATGCTGGCAGAATAAGCATGATATGCTCCATGTGTGGCACCCGACACACTGCTAATGGGTAGGTTTAATGCTGGAAGAATAAGCATGATCTGTTCCATGTGTGGCACCCGACACACTGCCAAGGGAGTGGTTGAATGCTGGATGAATAACCATAATCTGTTCCATGTGTGGCACCCGACACACTACCAATGGGGTAGTTGAATGTTGGGAGAATAAGCACGATCTGTTCCACGTGTGGCACCCGACACTCTGCCAATGGAGTGGGTCGTTTCGCGCCGATTCCCGTTCGCACCCTGGGTTGTTTCGCTCCTGTTCCCTTTCGCCCCGGGTGCGTTCGCGCCGATTCCCGTTCGCCCTGGGTCGTTTCGCTCCATTTTTATAAATTGTTTTTTAATAACTGTTTCCTTTATGTATTTTATCAGAACTTGTTTTGGGAGTACCGAAAATGGGCAAATGTTATTTTTATGGTTTTTGGTTGCATTTGATTTTTTTTTCTGTTACATTTTCTAACACTGCGGAAACACAAAGAATATCAAAACACCGAGAATTAAATTGGTAATGAAGTACATATTCAGAGATGCATCGGCAGTATGATTTTTACTTTATTAGACACGTGTAGTGAGACAGAGACCAAGAACTAAGCAGAATGGAGAAAAACACATGTGCCATTGACTTGCATAATAAAATGAGTTTTTGTCAAATTGGATTGTACTCCTTGACAGTAAACTCCGAGATTCTTAACAAGATGCCATTTTGGTTTTTTCACAGTATATTTTTCATCTGTTTTTAGCCTTTTTTCACTTTGTTATATTCTGAATCTGGATTGAGAGATGAAGTTACACAGACAGGTTTTTAAATTTATTACACAAAACAATTTAAACAAGAATTAGACTAAGAATTGCACCACAACACACAACGATCATTTACCCTCTCTCCCACACGCAAGATTAAAGAATTTCCCAAAAGTGTAAAATGTTTTTATATAATAGTTTCTCAAGGAGTACATGTATGCAAGCGCTGGGGTCTTTAAATTTTTAATTTTAAATTTAATTTTAATGTAAAAATACACTGATTAATTATTTAATTTCATTTTGATAGATCAAAGAATGATAAATCATTATACTAAGTTATAAAACTTTTTTTTATAAATTAATGATTGCGTCTTAAACTATTTATTTACTTCATTAATTATTTGATTAGGATGTATGGTTTGAAATCATCGTTCTATTTTTATTAATCAAATTTAAAAGTAAACCCGACATAATTATGTTAATATAATATCCATCGATAGCCAATTACGCAATTACCTTTAATCATCGGAGCGAAACGACTCACTTTTCGGCGCGAAACAACCCGGCGCGAAATAACCCGGAGCGAACGGGTAATAGGAGCGAAACAACCCGGTACCCTGGAAAATAAGCATGATCTGTTCCATGTGTGGCACCCGACACACTGCCAATGTTGTGGTTGAATGCTGGAAGAAGCATTTGAAAAAAAAAACTGCTTTTAACTTACAACTGGCTCTGTGATTGTTGGTTAGCTCATCTGGCTATAGATAGGATGAGCTTTTCCCGTCAGTTGACTTCATTGGTCGGTCAATCTACCTGTCCTTCATTATAACTTTTCTTTTGAGGATCTCCTTTGAACCACTGTGTTACTTGGAACCAACCTTGGACCATGGAGGGTCCCTTTTCAATTTGTTTCATAATTGTCAACATCCTAATTCAGGGATGACTGCCAATGAGGAACATAGTTTAACATTGAACTTAAACATTCTCTACTCTGAAACCCCTATTGCACATGGAAGCAAACGTGGTCACAATAGTCCATAGATATGGTCCCTTTTAAAATTGTGTCCTAATGGTCAACATGCTCATCCAGGATGGCTGCCAATGAGGAACATAGTTTAACATTGAACTTTGTAGAAAGTACGTTTAAATATTTTCTACTCTGAAACCCCTATTGCATATTGAACCAAACATGGCCACAATAGTCCTTTGGTGGTTCCCTTTTTAATAGTGCATGGGAGGTCTAATCCTGTTTTGGATAATTACCAGGGTTGTAACTCTGGATCCTTTAAGAAAACTATTCAAATATGTTCTTGGCCCTTCAAATAAGATATCAGACAAATCTGCACTTATCCAAATTGGTGGCAACCAACAGAAAAAAAGTTTAACATTGGAAACTAATATTAAAACCATTTAAAGATCTCTTGAACTACACGGGTTATTAAACCAAACATAATTGCAATGGTCCTTAGATAGTCCCTTCCAAAAAATATCCAGGATTAAGACCCTAAGTTATCCCACAAGGTCGCCAGCAAGTAATATAGGTAAACATGAGAAAGTCTAAGGAACACATTCAAAAACTTCTCTGAAACTGATAAGCCATTTAAAACCAAATTTAGTAAGAATAGCCCTTAGATCATATTCTTAAAAAAAAAAAGTTGTCCTACAGATCCATACCTCATAAAAAATTACCACCAATGGGGAACATAGCTGAACATTGAGCCCTACGGAAACATATTCAACGACCTTTACTTTTGTAAGCATTTGGTCAATGTAACCAGACTTCGTCACAAAAGTGCTGGGGTCGTCCCTTTTCAAATTTACATCCTTCTGGGTTGCAACCCATCAAATATTGCGGCCAGATATGAAAACTGTTTAAAGATGAAACTACTTGACCAATCAAACTAAACCTGATCACAATGGTCCTATGACGAAACATGTCCGGCCCGGTAGGAATCTCATCTAAGATGGCCAGTATTCGGAACATAGTTTAACATTGAACTTAAAGGAAACGCTTTGGATGATTTTCTACTCCTAAACCCCAGGAACAATTGGAAGCAACCATGGTCACAATAGTCCTTGTATAGTCCCCTTAAAATTGTCTGTCAGGTCTGCAACCGATCAAAGGTGGCCGCCACCAGAGAGTATATTCTAACATAGAGGTCTATTAACATAGTTGAAATGGACTTTGCGAGTCAGTATCAAAGTGAATATATATTCCTCATTATTATTAGTCTCCTACCGCCGATAGCTGAAGGGGACTTAAGGTTTGCACGTAGTTAATCCGCCCGTCAGTCTAGCTTCAGTTTCAGCACTTTTTTTTACTAAATACTTACCAATATTTTCTGTTATTGCATATCAGTTAAAAATTCTGAGATTTCATTGGGTTAGTACTGATCAGCTGACATGTAGAATTAAAGCGTATGGAAAGCGCCGGTCCGATTTTCTGATATCGACGGTCAATATCAGCTGGAAAACGGACCGCCGCATTTGAGTTGATTTCCCTTCACTGAGTTGTATAAAATGCATTGAAACTTTTACGTCAATCAACCAGTAGAAACATTATATTTCATTGTTTTGGATTAAGTACGGTAACATTATTTCACAAATGTTTAAAAATGACAACTTGAAGTTAATTCTATGGAAAACAGTTTAAATGAGAGCCTGTATTTATTAAGATCTTTTTTTTTCTTTATTTTTTCTTTCTTTTTTTGTTAGATGATTAAACATCAAAGTTTAGCTGCAAAGGAAGACACTTTTGAAATTAAAATAACTTTGGCTGTCAAAATAAATATATTTTCTTGTTTTACATATTTCATTATTTGTTAATTGCTATTGTTGAATAAAACACAAGCATTATTTGTATATTGCAGATAAATATTTCTTCAATGCAATAAAAACAATAGTAAATGACATTATTGGCAATATCACAAAATTTGGGCTGCCCTCGGGCTGTGATATGGACCAGGAAACTGATATGACCCTCGCCTTCGGCTCAGGCCATATCAGTTTTCCTGGTCCATATCACAATCCTTGGGCAGTCCAAATTTTGTGATATTGCCTTCAATGTCATTTACTATTGTGTAAATATTTCTTATGTGAGTCTCACAAATGGAGTTTGTTGTTGGTTCCATTCTTCAATGACCACTGATAATTGATTTTATTATGGTTCTTAAACTGGGCCGGAAAGTGCTTGGTATTATATATTACACAGTCTGTAAGTGACCTAATTTCATATTGGGCGAGAGCGTAGCTCGAGCCCAATATTCAATTTACTGACCGTGTATATACCATATTAGGTCACTTACATACTGTGTAATGTTTATATCCTGTCGAGAGTCCAGTAAATTGTCAAAAAACCTATTTAAAAACGTACAGTGACGCCGGGTAATGGCGGTCACTGACGGTATATTAATCAGTCACTCGATATGGAATATACACGGTCGGCACGTGACGTCGTTTGACCAATCGACGTCTCAGGAATTTACTAGAGGCAGGATATGTTAGTTTTCCGGACTTTTGTTTTGAACCGTTGCCACTTGTGATAAAAGTTACAGATACATCGGCAAACGGATTACCGAAGCAAGAACGAGGAAAGGGGATTAATTAAGTTTGAGATTATAAGAAATGGCTTAGAACAAACATTCTAAAACTATTCTGATATCAGTTTGCCGGATTTTTTCCCCTCTAAATCATTGCAAATGCGGATCTAATATTTGGTATGTGAGTTTAACATGATGATTTACCGAGCAAGTTCGAGTTTATTTCATCCACTATATGTTATTTATTAAATCAAAATTTTTCAGCTAGGTCAGCTGCCGGATTTTGACCGAAGGGGGCTTTAGGTTTGCCCTCATACGTACGCGCTTTTGATGTTTACAAAATTTTAGGGTTAATGATAGCCGATAGGAGGATTTAATGTATTGCTAGACAATACTTTTAGAATGTTCTGTACCATTGCTTTATCTAATATTTTTTAATTTAAATTAATACATTATTTAAGGTTAAAGGTCCCTTTTTCAGCCCAATGTTAAACCTATGGAAATTTTATGTAAAACCCCCAGCCATAACGGCTTGTTGGTTCTTCACCAAACTTCGTTTGCATATAGCTGTTTTATTTATGCATACAAAGCTACCATTAGTTGCAAGTTTTATAAACAAAATAATGAGTTATTTATGTTAATCAATATAAAAAACGGCAAATCATTCGAACAGACCGCATTTTTGTCCCAGAAAACATCCAACTACCACAATATTTTCAAGATTTTTCTGCAAAATCATTAAATTTTTCGATACTAGCATAAAATAATGGTAGCTTAGCATGGGCAATTATCTCAATAATTTTCAGACGAATTTTTGGAATAAAGCAACAAGTCGTTTAGACTGGAGGTTTTACATAAAATTTCCATAGGTTTAAGGTTAAAGGCCCCTTTTTCAGTTCAATGTTAAACCTATGGAAATTTTATGTAAAATCCCCAGCCGTAACGGCTTGTTGGTTCTCCGCCAAACTTCGTTTGCAGATTACTGTCTCATTCATGCATACAAAGCTACCATTCGTTGCAAGTATCAGCAACAAATCAATGAGAAATTTATGATAAACAATATAAAAATCGGTAAATCATTCGAACAGACCGCATTTTTGTCCCAGAAAACATCCAACTACCACAATATTTTCAAGATTTTTTCTGCAAAATCATTAAATTTGATTATACTAGCATAAAATAATGGTAGCTTTGCATGGGTAATTATCTCAATGATTTGCAGATACATTTTTGGAATATACCAACAAGCCGTTAAGGCTGGGGATCTTACACAAATTTTCCATAGGTTTAACATTGAAATAAAAAAGGGGCCTTTAACCTTTTAACATTGGACTGAAAAAGGGGCCTTTAACCTTAAAAACAGCCCAAACGCTACAAAGTTGCTTTCCTTGGTTTGATCTAATATTTGTTATGCGATTCAACTATATATACTATGAGGTACAAATCATATTTTAAGTTTGGCTAGGGTCAAATTATGTTTGACAGAGTGATGAGACTTGAACTTCGAGCATTTTGGTAAAAATGCATGAAGCAGTTTTCCTTACGTCTAACATATTTCAAACGTGTTGAAGATATTGGTATGTGAGTCTTCAAGTATAAGTTGAAGATCAAATCTGATTATTTTATGTTCTCTTGATTTTGACATATGGGGACTATTTATTGCCTGTTAATGCTTGAATTTGAAAGTCGTAATAGTTAACAAATGCGGAACAGAAAAATATTTACACTTTTTGAGCATATCCATAAATCATACACTCATCTGATGAAAGGTATGATATAAAGATGCCCCGCTGTCTTTCTTAAATTTTAACATGTCATTTTCAAACGTAAAAACGCTTTCAACAATTAAGTTTTTGAACAAATAAAGGGATATGGAGTAAATTCACATTGGACAAAGTCCCTATAAATACATGGTAAAATTAAGCAAATCGAAACACGCTTTTATTGTTGTTCTTCGTCTTGAAGTCACCATGAGGACTTCAGGAAATAGCAAACACTTTTACTTTGTACATTTGTACATTTCTATTCGTTATGATGGTCTCAAATATTTTTATTTAAGAATTGAATGCATTATTTTGAAGTTTCATTGGTGTATGAAAGTGTTGACCGAAGCACATTTTTAATGAAGCGCGGTAGCTTCTGTTGAAAATGTGCGCCAGGTCAACACTTTCATATCCCTATGAAACTTCAAAATAATGCATTCAATTCTTATAATAACATTCTGAAATGAAATTATAAAAAAAAACAAATTTATTCAAAGGATAGTACATCATGTATTATGGGATTTCATCCGCCACGTGGTCATATGATCAAATGTGTTTCATGGGAATTGCAACTTCACATTGATATGCCAAGTTAGCGATGTTCACCTATCAAATTGGCGGAATTTAAATGAATATGCATGAAATGTAATTATTTCATATCCAATTTCATAATCAACTTTTTCTGGTCAAAACGAGAAAATATATGGAAAAAGTTTGAATTTTCAATCAACATTAATACGTTTGCTCATGATGCGGGGACGGGCATATCGTGCTTTCATTGCGAATTGCGTTATAAATGTTTGCTTTTGTGCTTTATTATAAAGTCACACTTGATTTCTGCTATAATAATGGATTATTAGAGTGGTCTCTATCTGCACACTACAAATTTGAGGTAAAAATATCACAGACGAAGGGTCATAGTCTCAGCATAGCAAATAAATCTTGATAAAGGCCTATAGTTTCAGAATAGAACATTATTTTATATAATCATAATAGGTAGATTATTATGTCGCCCCAGACGTAGTCGGGACTACAAATTGTTTTTGGTCCGTTTTTGTTATTATTATTTTCCATTGTTTCTCTCTTCCATCTGTTTTGTCCGGCTATGTTCTTAGTGATTGTCGGACAGAAATCATTCCTATTTTGTACAAAGGTGGATGACTATCTGGATTGGTGCATAAAAGATTTGTTTTTTCAATGATTTCCAAAATACGAAATATTAAAGAATTGTAAAATTTCAACAAGAACTGATATTTTCTCAATGATGCCTGGACAGAATTCAGTCGTATTTGGTACAAAGTTGTATCACTATCTGGAGACGAGCATTAAATAATCTTTTTTGTTTAATGACCATCATTTTCAGGATGACTGTCGAAATGCGTAAAAAATTCTCGATTTCAATGAAAATTTACTTCACAATAATTTTCTTCAAAAAATGTGGTTTTACATGAAATATATACATGTAATAAGATAATCTTATGCGCCAACATTTTTGGCCACTGACTGTACCATCAATTAATTTTTTTACGTTGGAAAACTACCTAATTAGCAATCACACCTTACGTATCCATTGGCATTGAAAAAAATACGATTGATCCCTAACGTTAATTCCTACATGTTTTAATGTATATCTTATTTTCGTAACCACTCAGTCGTTGTTTAGAACTCGATACCAGTACGTCGAACACCAAGAAAAATAATTAAAAAAATGGCGAATGAAAGCGAATTAGCTGAGAGTGACATGATTGATGGTGAAGCCAAATCAGCATTGGTTGGGGTTTTGTATCTGTTGGGATCCATTATAGTTTTGCTGAACATTCCGGCGGTTTGTCTACTCATATACTCATTATTCAAAAAGAAGAACATGAAAAACTTACATATTCTAAGCTTGGGCATTACAGACGGTGTGTATGGGCTACTTATGTTTCTGATGATCGATACACAATTGACGATAGATGGCAGCATTTCATACACAGAATGTGTGGTTCGATTTTACTTCAGCTCTGCAACCTACATAGCATCATGCATGCATATTCTTGCAATTTGTGTTGAAAGGGTTTGTGTGATTTGTTTCAAGATGACAGCTTTCAAATCAAACCGAAAAACTGTTGCAGCGGGTTCAATAGTTGTCTCCTGGTTGCTTGCTCTTATTTCGTCGGCAGCAGTATATGGCCTCCAAGCAGAAGACACCGGAAAGAAAACGTGTTCTGTAATGAGAATTTTGCAAACAAGTTTCCCGACATTGGGAGTTATCTTGGCCGGAATTCAAGCTGGAACCATTGCTTTCGCCTTCATTCTAATGGGATACCTGGTTAAACATATGAAAGAAATGAGGGAATTAAATGTCAGACAGATAAGTAAAAATGATGTCAGGACATCATTGACATTCGTCATAATTGTTGCTATTGCAACTGCAGCTAACGCACCATTGTCAGTCGTTGCAATTTACAGTCCGCTTGTTCATTGGTATTCTAGAACAGTACGAGCTATTTTAACTGTAGTATCAGCATGTAATTCGGCAATTAATCCTGTCATATATATCTTACGGACCCGGGAGTACAGACAGCTCATCAAGGACATTCACTGCTGTAAAGCGAAAATATCTCCAGAACAAAACGACGGAGTTCATGCTATACTCAACTCATAGTGACAGAAATAATTTTAATACAGTGCAGATATCAGTGAAAATATCCCCGGAACAATACAATGGTATTGACACTACCCAACTCATATTGACAGAAATAATTTGAATACAGTGCAGATATCAGTGAAAATATCTCCGCAACAATACAATGGTATTGACATTGTACCCAACTCATAGTCATAGAAATAATTTGAATACAGTGTAGATATCAGTGAAAATATCTCCGAAACAATAAAATGGTACCGGTATTCACACTGTACACAACTCATAGTGACAGAAATTATTCGAATACAGTGCAGATATCACTAAAATATCTCCGGAACAATACAGTGGTATTCACACTGTACCAAACTCATAGTGACAGAAATAATTTGAATACAGTGCAGATATCAGGGAAAATATCTCAGGAACAATACAATGGTATTCACACTGTACCCAACTCATAGTGACAAAAATAATTTTAATACAGTGCAGATATCAGTGAAAATATCTCAGGAACAATACCATGGTATTCACACTGTACCCAACTCATAGCGACAATTAAAATACAGAACAGATATAACAGATGGTCCATGAATTATAACAACACAAACATTTCTGGTTTAGATGTAGCCAATCATATTGATTAGGGTATGTAATAATTCTTGAAATCACATATGTAGTGTATTCTATCATATCATAGAGTTCCCGGGCTCCATTATTTGAAGTGACAATGCTAAAAGTTGAGTCATTCTGCCAGATTAAAGAATTTTTATCTTCTAAGAAGAGTTACAGTTTACCAAGGGGAATATGTCATTTTCACGAAAACATTATTGTATATTAAAGTTGACGATCCAGGTAATCCATATATATTTTTCCAAAAGAAAATTACTTTCTGCGTCTTCTACCCTCCAAAAGCATAGCCGAATGTTAAAAAAATATATATATAAAACTAGATGTTGTCGGAAACGACAGCTATCCCCGCACTCCCTGTTTGACACAGAAAACAGTTGTTATACACCCTTGGCATATTTTTTAATCTACCTATTGATAGTCATTATTGTTACTAAAAGAATTCTAGGATATATGGTTGCTAAGTAGAATTCCAAAAAATAAGTGGTCTTTGAGACTTTCAGGAAATTTACCAAAATTGGAATCAAATATTTTTGAAATCCAATTTATGAAAATGTTAGTCCTAAACTACACAAACATTTTTAGTATGGTTGCTAGGTAGAATTCCAAAAAATAAGTGGTCTTTGAGACTTTCAGGAAATTTACCAAAATTGGAACCGCCTTTCAGAATCAGAATTTTGTTTTTTACCAAACAATTGTCAGAATATAAGATAATCTGCCAAATTTGAAAAAAAAAATTTGTGTCTTTGACATTTTCAGGAAATTTACCAAAGTTGGAACCGGAACCAAAATTCCAAAAGCTTATTGCAAATCTATAGACTATATGCAACAATTCTGCATAAAGATTTGATCCCTAAATCCAAAAATGTAGGAGGAGTTTGCGTCACATGCCACATGTGTCTAATCCACATCTTTGGGTCTTTGTTAAAATTGACATCATGGGGCCTCTTGTTTGCACCATGACCAATATCAAAAATCCGAAAGCTTATTGCGCATCTACAGACTATATGCAACAATTCTATAACAAAATTAAATCCCTAAATCCATAAATGTAGGAGGAGTTTGTGTCACATGCCACATGTGTAAAAATTGACATCATGGGGGCCTCTTGTTTGCACCAAGACCAATATCGAAAATCCGAAAGCTTATTGCGCATCTGCGGACTATATGCAACAATTCTACAACAAAATTAAATCCCTAAATCCAAAAATGTAGGAGGAGTTTGAGTCACAAGAAAAGTGTGACGGACGGACGGACAGACGGAGGGTATAACATTATCCCCGAACTTTCTTCGAAAGTGCGGGGATAAAAAACAGTGCAAGACTGGAAGTTAGTGTCATAAATTTTGACATTTTTGGAATATTGTTATATAATTCCATATTTCATTTTAAAGTCTTTTTTCATTGGTCAACTTCTTGTAAAGTACAAGTTTATTGCAACTTTCAAGCGAGTGGCAAAATTTTATTTCAACGAGATGACATGTACTTTTACACCCCAAGCCGACTTCTGATACATTTTTGATAATTGATGGACAGCCTACCACTAACGACGGTGTACGTACATGTAGTAATGTAGAACGACTGATTTGGTGTTAATGTATTATTTTATATTTGATTCCAACCAATCAAATGTAAAATCTTCTAATGACTTCTGTCGGTCAATTTTTATTCAATATATCTCGGTATCTCGGAATCATTTTGCAGATTCTCGAGTACCCTGTATGTCGCCTCACTGTTAGAAGACAATAGAAAAAATTTCAATAACAATGGTACGACGGTCATGTGACCAACCCATATAAAACACCCGTGCCTGGTGAATGTCGCCTCGTATTATATTTTAGTTCTTTATTATTTTGAACACGTGGGTTTATTTTGTGACTTAAATATGGGTAAAAAGCACGGTAAAGAAAAACAAAAAGTTATTATGGTTGATGATCATCGCTTATACAGCGACATATGCGACAACGTAATGGACAATTTCACGCTTGGCTCAGGTAGAAGTGGTTCTGGTTTGTATAATAATAACGTGGATTTAAGTGTTTCACTTTGTCAGGATATGTCACAGGCTGTGTCTGGTTCTGAGATTAAATATGAAACTGTTCATTTCATGGACGCAAGCGGAAATTTATTGTTGACTTCCGGTTACAGTGCCGGCTTTTTTCCTTCTGTCGTGGTGGTTCCGACACAGTCTTCGTTGTCTTCTAGGGCAAGTGAGTTTACTAAGACATTTCAGAGTCTCCCTAGGCCTATGTCTACTTTGAAGCAGTTTGTTTCTACTTCCGGATCTTTGAGAAAGGGTGTAACCTTTCGGACAATGTTGATGTTTCGGAATACCAGAGTAGCCAGTATAAACGTGAAATGCCCCTGCATACAACTAATACTGGTAAGTTTAGTTCTAGAAATAGGTGCAATTAAACAGAGGAAAGACAACTGCCTCTCTTTACTAATAGATTTGAGGAACGACAAATGCCTCAACACCGTATGGGAACGAAACCGGATATTGGTACCACCCAAGCGGACGATTGATATTACTTTAGCATGAGTGAATGTGAAAAATCGCACTTTTATTATATTTCTTCTCAATATTTGTGACCAAAAATATATGTGATGATCGGTTGGATAAAATTAGAGTTCATAAATAACTAAATACCGAAGTTACTGTGAATTCTGACTCTGCATATGCGCATTTCGACAACTTATGTCTCATCAGTGCAGATAAAATCTAAACGTTTGGAAGACCATAAAGTCAAAGACGTTTATATAAAAATTGATAGACAACAAATAATCAAATATGATCTAAATAGAAAGCCAAAATCAGCTAAGGACAGAGCTTTGCATGATGGAGATATTCCTTAGTTTAAACAAAATTTACAAAAATTAGATATTGTAAGATTCCAAATATAATCGGCTTTCGGGTCAGCACCGAAGTACTGACTACTGGGCTGACATAATAGTCGTATTAACATAGAATAAAGCAAGTAAATAAAAATTAGAGATGAAAACACATCGCCTAGTCTTTAAAAAAAAAACATCCCGTTGGAACATTTTGGCGGTACTAGGCGACGTGTTTTCATCTTTAATTTTTATTTACTTGCTTAATTCTATGTAAATACGACTATTATGAACTCTAATTTTATCCCACCGATCGTCACACATATTGCTGGCCACAACTATTAAGTAGAGATATAATAAAAGTGCAATTATTCACACCACTCATGCTTAAGTAATATCAATCGTCTGCTTCAGTAGTACCAATATCCGGTGTCATTCTCATACGGTGCTCAAGTGTTGACACACGGTAGTAATCCTAAACTTAGGTCAGATGTTCTTTCTGAACCTG
>MJUU01039580.1:139722-156033 GCA_002080025.1 Modiolus philippinarum
TGCTTTTGTCTGGCAAAGGATGACAGTGATTTTAAGAGCATTTTGCCAGTTTAATTGATGTTTGTTGACAATCCCGCACCCATGACCAAGAAAGACATGGATGTAGCGTTGCTCGACAATTAGCAAAGAATTCTGCTTAAACCGGTGCTAGGGGCCGTCTTGAACTTACTATGAGGTATAAGCAAAGCTCATTGTTGAAGGCCTCATGGTGACTTCAAGATGAAGAACAACAATAAAAGCGTTGTTCCTTTGCTTGTTTTTTACCATGTATTTGTAGAGACTTTGTCTCATGTGCATTTACTCCATATCCTTTTATTCACCACTTACTCATTTACTGAAAAACAGTCTGTAATATCTTTATATTCTCAATATTCTGTCTAATATAAGTTTTCCCTTCCTAAAACAATTATTTCAACTATTGTTTTCTCTAGAGTAAAATTTATTTTCCTTGCAACCACGGTCTCAAATCCACAAAAAGCACCATGCACAATGAAGCTTATATCCCTAATTAAAGTTGTTACTCAAACAGAAAAAAAAACTAAAACTAAGAGAGCCTTGAAAAGATTGAATAGAATCACATTCAGCAAATAGTAATTAAACTTTTAATCTAGGCAAATTTTTAAGTTAAAAAAAGTTTCCATATTTTTTTTTCATTCCAGGATTGTTTTAGTCTTCACATTTCCAGTCAATTTACCTATTAAGAAATAAGGAAACACTTTTAACAATTATGAGTTAAAACACTTTGAGTACTTTTTACTCTTATCGAAAAGATAATGCAATAATAAGATTTGCGTACACAAAAAATAAAAATGACCGTGCCACCTACATGCATAAAGGAATTAATTTTGGAACGTTGCAGTAGAGAAAAAATGGAATAAAAGACTGACGCGTTATATACGTCTTCATGCCTAATACCACTATTATATATTTTTGCAATAAAAATTTATGAATTTTAAAAAATTATTTACATATAATCTCTAACATTGTTTCTGTTTATTACGTATATTTCTCACCTCGAGATAGTTAATTTTTCACATTTTAAAGTTCGAGGTTTACCCGAGAATATGTGAAGATGTGAGAAATTATCGTAGGAGAGTTTGTATGTTTGGTTGCCAAATGAATTGTCAAGTAAGTGATTAAATGCTTTTGACATACTAAATTAAGGTATTTATACATGATGTACGTAGTGGTCATCGAGATACATTACCAAGTTAACCAAAATCACACGTCATTTGTTTAAATAAACGTCAACGATTTGATAAGTATTTTCAATCTAATCAAACTGCCAAATTAGTACTAACAGTTTAGATATCAATAAATGTTATTAAAAGTAATATTCTTTTATTCCTTAATATTCCAATATGTTTTAATATACATCCTCTCATGATTACTAGTCAGTCTCCTCTCAGATTGCAACACTAACACGTCGAAAAAAGAGAGTAAATGTAGATGGCAAATGAAAGTGGAGTAGCAGACAGTGATTTGATTGACAATGAAGCTAAACTCTATCTGGTAGGCTTGTGTTATCTTTTGGCATCTTCCATAGTTTTGCTAAACCTTCCATCGGTTTGTATACTTATATACTCGATATCAAAAAAGAAGAAAGTGAAAAACTTACATATTCTTAGCTTGAGTGTGACAGATGGTGTGTTTGGATTGCTGTGGTTTCTGATTATCGATACACAAATAACTATTGACGGCAGCATTTCATTTAAGGAATGTGTTGTCCGTTTTTATTTCGCCAGCGCTACGTACTTAGCTTCATGTACACATATTCTGGCAATTTGTATAGAAAGAGTTTGTGTGATTTGTTTCAAAATGAAAGCTTTCAAAGCAAACCGAAAAACTGTTGCGGTGAGTTCAATTACTGTCTCATGGACGTTCGCTCTTATTTCAATGGCCGTAGTATACAGTCTGCAAACAGCTGACAGTGGCGAGGTAACATGCTCTTTGAACAGAATCACTCAAACAAGTTTCCCAATAATAGGAATTATCTTAGCGGGAATTCAAACTGGAACCTTAATCAGCACCTTCATTATTATGGGACATTTGATAAAGCATATGAGAGAAACGAGGGCACTAAGGGAAAGAAAGATAAGTAAAAATGACGTCAGAACGTGCTTGACAACCGTCATTATCGTCGCTGTTGGAACTGCATTCAACACGCCGTGGACAGTAGCTGCCATTTATGGCCAACTCGGGAACTGGCAATCTAGAAGATTAAGAAGTATAACGTTTCTGTTGTCAGCATGTAATTCCGCGGTCAATCCAATCATATATATCTTCCGGATTAAGGAGTACAGAACTCTCATTAAAGAAAGTATTTGTTGTTGTAAAACGAGAATTTTTCCAGTGCAATAAAAGCTCATTTGCCTTTAAAAAAAACCACTGTTCATTGCGAAATTACAGAAAAAATGCTGAAATAGAATTCACTCTTGTGATTTGAATTTACTGTTTCGGGTGTAACTAAGTTGTATTATCTAGTAGATATGTTGCCATTTAATTCCAAATAAGGGAATATTTTTCGGCTCCTCGGTAGCCGTAGACTTGTTTGTTGTAGATGTTCCCGAAATCGATTTGGAGATTAAAAGGTGAATTTGGTTTCGAAGATATATTCGGCCGATTAAAATATTTTCACCCATTACAGTTATATCATTCGAAAGATCCTGTGTGATATTAGACCAGAAAATATGTTAGCTTTCTCTAACTGACGGTGCACTGTTCAACTGAGGAGAACATCCAAACGTTCTGAATTATTATTGGTATAATTCCTTTTCATACAGATTCTTTCCTTTTCAAGTCGAAAAAATATATAAAACCAAATGAAGCCAGTATGAAACTCTGCAGGTTGGTGTAATTATATATATAAAGAAACCTGACAGTGCAGTCATTTGCTGAATGAAAGAAACGAACAACAGGGACAGTAAAGTTCGGGTTATAACTCGATTTAGTCATTAAAAAAGGAACATTTGATCAACTGGGTTTACTTGAAATTTGAGCACTAGAGAAACAATTTATTTTCTTGAATCATACACGATGTGTGTTGTAAAACAAATACTCATTTTCGGAGATCAATATGCCATTGAAATAGAAAATATAAGGTTTCTATCATTTAAGAGTACCTACAGGTTCCTTTATTATATAACTCAAAATAAAGAAATCTTGAAGAAGCATGCTCATGTATGAAAAATGTTATTCAAGAAAGATCATAAACTAAACCATTAGAACCGATTCAATAAATCTGTCCCCACCGTCAGTTTGTGACGTGTATATTTTTTTGTCAGCTTCTGTGTTTAAATAAAACACAATGTCACCAAATGTGGACGGCTAGAGACAAAATATTGTACACATTCATACACAATGTAGCATTGTATCATCTTTTTACAAAGGAACTGTCAAATATTGATGTAGAAGCAAACTATGAATCAGTCACAACATCACTGCATTTGATTGGTGAGGAAGTTCAGGTAGGGACAGATTTATTGAATCGACCCTATGTAAAATATAACTAACTCAATTTAAAGTCGAATTTATCACACGTGATAGGTATAAACAGCATAATTTCAAAATATTTTACAATGAAAAAAAAAATTATTAATGTTACATATTTGAATGAAAGTACAAAAATATCAAAGTTGCACAATAAATAGTTCAATTTATGATGCTGTACATGAGTTCAAGGAGTAACCTCTCATCAGCAGCATTAGAATCAAATAAAATTGAAAGCTACAATAAAAAAAACAGTCAGAAAAGAAGTACTCTTTACCAATAAATACCAAAATAGGAAGCCAAATCCAGTACTAAGGACATCTACCGAGTGCCATACACGGAAATATTGTCGTTTTCATTACATAAAAACGACAATATTTGCTTGCACTAAAAACCGAATGTATAATGTTATGCTACGTTTTAAAAGTAAAACGATGTTATTACATCGATTAGTAAAAGACATTCTTAAGCAATGGTGGTCGGAAGTCATTTTCCCTTTCAGGAACATTTTTACTGATTTGTTTTCCGTTATTATCTTTAGTCACCGTAAGTATCTTTGTCCTGTGACAACATGATTTCTTCTGCAGTTTGTCTCGCATTGTACTGCTTGACATGGATTTCCACTGCATTGATAAACAAAAACAACAACAAACAGACGATTTTGTTCAAACAAGGCAACTAGAATAACTACTGCAGTTACGAAGTAGTACAATTATCTATCAACTGATATTATTTTATCAGGTATAAAAACTGTATTCCTTTATTGCTTATTTTTCATACAAAATGTCTTATTCCATTTTGTATCAAATCATGAATATATCTGTTTCTATGTCTGTATTCAATGAGTACAAAACTGCGGGCCATATCTTTACTATTCATGCAATTATTTAGCAATACATTTAAAGCCTGGTGGGACGTAATTTGTTGCAGATGCATATTCAAAATTGTAGGTCCTGGCTTTCTGTCTCCTTGTCCTGGATTCTTACCGACAGGACTTCAACAATCTAGCACATTTAAAAAGTGTGTGTAATTTCAAATGAAAAAAAAGCAAGTACATACGAAAAGCCATATAAATCCAGAATTTGGTTTACTATGCCTTGATATATCACAGATAGTAGTTAATGACACACAATGCAATAGAATATTACACTAGGAAATTTGTATAATATTAATGATTATTCCAGACATAGACCAGAAAAAGATCATAAAATGGTCATTTAAGCTCCTTTTCCTTCTAACAAATGTCTTGTTGTGCATAGTCTAATCCATTTCTTATAACAATAAGTTCCACAAAATAAGCTACAGTTCAGTTTCAAATATCCCTATGCACGAGCATCAGTACATAGCAACGCTTAAATAGTTGTTCTTGGTATGAGTAATTATGCTGTATTCACCGCTTCGAGGGTTCACACTGTCAGTGCTTTAGTTTTTAGTGTTGTCTAGTGTATCATACTGTTAAAATTTAGTTTTGTCTGCGTAAGTGATGTTTGTGGTACCGATTTGTCCTTGAGTTTGTCTAAGTTCTAAATAGATTAACAGCTTTCCATGGTACTTTTTGAGAGATAGAGAAGTAACATATCATGGATTTTTAATTGGTTTTGTCTGCGGGTTAGAAAACGACATTAGCCGATAAGCAACCAAATGCCAAACAGATCTGTCAAAACCTTAAATGCCTCAATGACTGTTTGACGGGTGCTGTATGCAGGACAGGACAAGCTTATCCTTCCGGAGCACCTGATGTCACTCCGTTTTTTGAGAGTTCACACTGTTAGTTGCTTTAGTTTTTAGTGTTGTATATGTAGTGGTTTTGAGTTTTGGTGGGCATGTAGTGTCTTTGGTCTTGCGTCTTCTGGTGTTCTTGATTTTGCCTTGTCTCTGGACTTTGATCTATGTAATTTTGTGCTTTGTTCCTTCGATATTCTTCTGCCGTTGTTTCGAACTTTTACTCCTTACAGCTTGAATCCTCAGTTTACGGAAAGTGTGATAATCCGATTCTTATTTCTCAACCCTTGTGTCCTACCTTCCACACTCCTGCCTACCACCTTCCAAGCCACTTAATCCCATCTCCAATGTCTTTTGCTCTCCCATCACTATTTTCCCCCCCTCTTTCCTCTGTCTAACCCCTCAAAGTACAAATACACATTAACTGGACTGGGCGAATGACATTATTTGCTATTGAGTGGGTACTATGTGAACATTAAAGCAAATATTTGAAATTATTAGAATTAATATTTGCTCTGGTAATAAAATATTTGTAGTGACGTTTTTCATGCACTGCTATAATAATCATAGAAACCTAGCACTAATTGGAGAAAACATATGTTCTTATTTTCAATATCAACATAGCAGCAGAAATCCATGTCCATGCAGTGGAAATCAAAATAATACTTACTCACGCAGATGAATGCTGGGACAACGCACATTTTGAAAAAAAGGTTCTTCCATAATTATATGATTAGTTCTGATGTAATTTATCTTTAATAACTTTCCAATGTGTACTTATCAACTGTGTAACTTGTAAACTCGATTATGTTGTTAGTTTATTTGCAATCTGTTCTTAATTATTTGATGGGCTTTTATTGTGATAATTTTCGTTAGTAGCTGTAGCGTATACAAGTCAGGCTGTCCCGAGTTCCTATCGTTGTCTACGTTTGTCGTTTGTCTTATACGTGTTTTGCTTGTGTAGTACCCTAGAAGAGTGTGCATGTAATCATAATTTTCAGCCATTATTGGTGTTTCCTGTTATCCACTCTTTTACGTTTGGTTTTATTCGTATGATTATTATACTATGGGGAAACGGGACAGATAAAGGGGAGGTTTGGGTACCAGTAATCCTGTTTAACCCTATCGATGGCTTTTGCTTGTGCCGGTACCAAATCCGGCTGTCCCGAGTTCTTATCGTTGTTAACGTTTGCCTTTTGTCTTATTTGTGTTTTTCATGTGTTTTTCCCTAGCAGATTGTAGCATGTAATTGTAAGTTTCAACCATTGTGGATATCTCCTGTTTATACTCCTTTTTATCATTTGACAAATACCCTTTGTAAAAGTTTGTTTAAAGAAATCTGAACATTTAGCGAGCATTATTTATTGAAATTGTTTCAACTTTTCTTCAATTTGTTTTACAGTGTACGGTTATTTATTTCGTCTATGTGGAAACGATATTACAAAAGCTCTGATGTGTTGAACACATTCGAAAATCACGATAATAAACGTACACACTAATTCCTGAATTTTCTGCAGATAAAAGTTTCCTGATCTTTTGACTTCATTTATTAACGGTTTGGTCTAAACATGGAAATAATTATCTCAAAGATTAGCAATTATCTATTGTAATATTTAAGTCTTAATAGAAAAAAGAAGGGAAACGGGGAATGTGTCAAAGAGACAACGACCCAAAGGGGAGTAATGACAACTCAAAGCTACCATAAGATCTTCAATGAACGGTGAGAAAACCCCACACCCAATGGCAGGTCGGAGTCGGCCCCTGAATAAAGAGTAATTAAGTTCAGCGCAATAATCATCATCCTAGACTCCTATAGACATAAAGTAAACGTATGTATACATTCTAGCTCTTTGTAAAATACACAAAGGTTATATGGTTCCCTCAAACGATAGTATATTGTATTGTAGTTTTTACAAAAGAAATAGAAGTAATGTCTTTTCCAAACCCGAAGATAAGTTGAAGCAGGTAATGTTTTGAAAACTTAGAGTCGTTTGTTCCAAATAACTTAATACTTAAGGTACTGTAAATTCAATTTTATATGAAATTTCTGAATATTTTCATCGACAATTTTCCATTGATGAATTTCATTTTATGAAATACTATAGAAAAGTTGCGGTAACCAAGGCTTGCACGAACAGGTTACATCAAACAGACTGAGCGAGCAACCCTTCAGCTACCTTTCAAAATTACGTTCTTCTTCAAGGAGTTAGTGGTCTATCTGTATTTGGTTTTATTCGTTTTGTTTATTACACTATAGGAAAACGGGCTAGAGAAGGGGGAGATTTTGGTGCCAGTTAAACATTTCGCTGGCTTTTGCTAACGCCGGCACAAAGTTCGGCTGTCCCTAGTTCCTATCGTTATTTTCGTTTGTCTAGTGTCTTATTTGTGTTTTTTCCCTTGTAGTTCCCTTGCAGGTTGTTGCATGTAATTATAATTTACAGCCATTGTATATTTTTCCTACTATCTCACTTTCTTTGATTTAAACTAGTTACCACGATGACCTATTTGTTGCAATAAAACCAGAATTTTATAAGTTCCATTGTTACTGATCGTTACTGATAATCAACAAACTATAAGTGACGTATACCACAACAGATACTTCATTGTCCTACTTGCTGCATCTGGTTATATACAGTGATTAAAAACGGAACAGTCAGTCCAAAAAAGAAAAGTCAACATCGGTAACTCAAAGTAACAAAGACACCAGATTGGTAATTTTTCACATGTAGATGTTGTGTGTAATGAACATTCAGTGAAAATAAACTTGTTTTTCATTAATATGCTTCTAACGATAATTTGTTTTCATTTTTATTTCTATAAAAATGTTTTTTTCAGATCTGTGAAATATCAGGTTTTTACTGTCTTTCCCAGCGCTTATCTCAGCCTGCAGTGCACTTCCACAAAAGTAATATCCGGTTGACCCGGACTTATCAAGAGATTGACTTGGAGTTAAGAAATTATCTCAAAGACAAGCAATATCCTTTTTATCCGTTTCGCAAGAAATAAATCTAAAAAAGGTGAAGAATCTATTGTATTTTCTGTTTTCAATTTTGTTTACACATTGGCGTCAGCAATATTCAAAAATACAAACGAGACGTAAGAAAAACAACGGAAACTAGGCCGCAGCGCCACCATTTTGTTTACATTGTGACGTCATAAAAGTGCCTAGCAGCAAGAAGACAAGTGTTAACAACAGAAAGGTTATGCAATGAAAACCGACATTATTACATAATTTCTAGATTGATTACGTTTGCCGACAATAAATATTGCGCAGTCATAAAAATGACTACAAAACATTTCTCATTTTATGAAAAAAATGAACCGAATTTCCCGTGCATCGTTGGGAGAATTTGACACAAAACTTCTTACTTAAGTATTGTATAAAAATATGGGAAAAGATGATAAATAAGTTATCTGAATTTTGAAAGCTTGAATATTGTAAAATATCATCTCGCTCGCCATAATATGAAGCCTGGGCTGTGCTTCATATTCTGGAACTATTTTACGATATACAGATGTCAAAATCCAGATAATATATACATATCATTGAAGCCTTTTTCGTGTGTCGATAATTGATTTCAATTATCTTCAAGCTTAATTCTTATCTTTTGTATTTTTATGTAGATACCTTGCGAAATGTACATCTAATACATTTACATGAAGAAATGTCAACTGAAAACAGTTGGAGTCATCTGTCTATACTCAAAACACTGAATTATTTTGGAAATGAATTCCTGACCAATGCGAGTGTTTTTGAAGTAAAAAAAATAGAATTTACCTTTATATAACTGGTCTGTTGTTTCTGCCGATGGGTACCGTCATTTATTTTTATCACAAACATCATATAACATATCATATATATTTTATATTAAATATACTCATACCTCAAATTAGGTTTCAGACGGCACTTGCATCGGTTTGAGCTGAATTCATTGCTATATGTCGAGCAATACTACATCCATGTTTTTTTTCTGGCCATGGATGCGAGATTGTCAACAAGCATTTATTAAACTGGCAAAGTTTTCTAAAAATCTTTGTTATCCGTCGGCCGACAAAAGCACTAGTGTCTCTAGACCATCACAACATATAGACAAACACAGGGCACTCGTCAAGTCAATTGTGAGAAAACTTGGCATAATAAATAAGTGAGATACATCGGCAAACGTATACCGAAGCAAGAACGAGGAAAGGGGAAATTCTAAATCATAAATCGAAAATCACGTTAATTCACAGCAATACGAATTGAGACAGTATGACAAAGACAAAACAGATGTGAGATGTGGGCAATAAAAACCGGTGGTCAGAATCACATTTTGAAATAACAAAAAATAAAATGCCAAAATTTGAAAGCGTGAATCCATGTGAGAAATTCTCTCAAGAATAAGTACATTATATTCAAAATGTATATATGGCATACATCATTTGCACGGGACGCCACTCTGCAGGAGAGACAAACTCCGGTCTAGAATAAACAATGAAGGGATATGGAGTAAATGCAAATGAGACAAAGTCATCACAAATACATGGTAAACCCAGCGATGGAACAATGCCTTTATTTTTGTTCCTCATTTTGAAGTCACCACGAGGCCTTTACCAATTAGCTTTACACATACTTCATAGTAAGTTCAAGACGGCTACAGTTATCTTTTTTTCAAAATAAAATTGAAAACAACTTATATTTCATTTTCAATGAAAATTTACAAACATATAAATAATCAATTTTCGGATAAATTTCTAAAACTGCTAAATCCAAACATGTTCTATTCACATATATTATCATTTATATCTAAAGCCAATAGTCTTACTGGTTAATACTTATGTTACTAACAGTTTTGAAATGATAATATACATATTATATTTATTTATATATATTTACTAGTTATAATGAATGTTCGTCATTCCAACCAATTAGTACTATCAATGCTTTATTCCTGCTAATGATGAATCACAGTTTGGATGTCAATAAATGCGACATCATTGTCATCATTGTCTGTAAAAAGACTATCCAATAAAAGCATTGTTCTTTGAAAGAAAAGAAAAAAAATCCATTTAGCAATTATCTCACAGGGATAGGTAGGCTTATTTTCTGCTAAAACAGTATCAGATCTTTGAATTATACAATTACAGGTAGAGTAAAAACGCCTAGAATAATGGAAAACTTTGAAAATCTGACAGCAAAATTGGTAATTTTACAGAAAAAAGTATAATGTTTCTTGTACTTAAAAAATAATATCAGCTCTGAAGAATTTTAACAAATACAAAATACATACATCGTTAAAAAAGAAATTAACATCATATGATATAAAATATGTCACTGCAACATTCATATAGCAGAACTTTATACTTCCATTTGTTAGCAGCAATCACAAGCAGATATGTTATGATCTTGTTTGGCCATTTTGATATTATCACAATTTTAAGATAGTGTAAGATTTCGAAATTACTGATTTCAAGGACGATCAAGACGTGTTAAGATAGTTTACTTGTTAATTAAGTCCAGGGACGACCAGGACGAGTCAAGTTCGTTAAGAACAAACAAGAACTCAATTTGATCTTGTTTGATCTGGACAAACTTAACACATCTTGATCGCCTTTGAAAGAAGTAATCTTGTTTGATCTTTAGAAACTGAACAGGTTTTGATTGTCATAGAAAGCAGTTATCTTTAGATCGCGATAAGATCAAAATGGCCAAACAAGATCATAACATATCTGCCAGTGAATATACCTACATGTACCTCTCCAGCCTTAAGTGAATACATTTTCACAGTTGATTCGCTACTATCGGGCATGTATTTTATACAGTGATTTTTGAAAAGTGCAAAATACTGTCCCAAAAACTGCTAATTATAAGTCAGGAATTTGTTCAGCCTTTGCTTATTATTTCATCTCTCCAGAAATTCAATGACAGTCACTATGACATCTTTGGACGATACGACATTTCGGTTACCCAAATGAAAACGGGCATTTTCAGCTAGCAAAAGACACAAAATTTTTATAATAAATCGCTTGATTGCATTAGAAAAACAGTAACAGTACAATCTCTGAATATCCGAAGACATCAGTTACGCGTCGCTCTCAAATTGCATATTACTCCACAATTGAGACATTGTCTCTTCTTCAAATAATATACTGTTATGACTAAAATAGAAAACGATGGGCATCCAGATAAAATGAAAATGCATATTTTCAGCTTGCGTGTGACAGACAGTATTTTTGGACTGTTTCTAATATAATCGACACCCAAATAATTGTCGACTTGAGTATTTTACAATTAGAATGTGTTGCTCGGTTTTACTGCATCAACACTGCTAACTTAACATCGTATACATACATTCTGGCATTTGTAATGAAAGAGTTTGGCAATGTGTGATTTGTGATTTGTTTAAAAATGACAGCTTTTATTAAAATTCGAAGAATTGTTGCTGCAAGTTCAATTATTATCTCATGTGTGTTCGCTTTCGATTCGATGGATTTTTATATGGCATTCACGCATATGACGGTGGAAAAAATACATGTTCCCTGATCAGAATATTTCGATCAAGTTTTTCAGTAATAGGAGTTATTCTGATGAATGTGAAAATCAAATGATTTTTCCTACCGAGGAACTTTCATTCTGTTACTATTCATCCGTTCTGGAAATGGTATTAATTTCTGTTCTCCTGGGTACTTTTATGCGTAAACGATAGACCCCGTGCCATTTCACAGGAAACTATTTTGAGCACCTTCATTTTAATAGGACATTTGGTAAATCTAATGCTAAATATGAAGGCACTGAACGACAGAAAGGTAAGTGAAAATGAAGTCTGAACTTGCTAGACAACCATCAGTATTGTAGCCATTGGAACTGCAGTCAACACACCATGATCAATTGCCACAAATAGTCCACTTGCTAACCGGCAATCTAGAAGAGTAAGAAACATTTTGTATAGGATGACTGTCAGCAATTCGGCACTTAATCCTGTCATATATATATCTTCAATATTAGGGAAGAAATTATTTGTTGCTGTAAAACAAGAGTTTTTCCTGAACCAGAATAATAGTTCAAACTGCATTTGTCGTTGAAACCTACGTTGCCAATTGACATAAACAATGTTTAACATGGATTTTTGAACCTCCTGTTGGAAAGTTAGAGAACAATTTTATATATAGATTTCAGAAAACCCTTACAAAGATAAAAGGTCGAGTAAATAATGCAATACCGAAGTCACTGTGAATTTTGTTTCTGCATATGCGCATTTGGACAACCTATGTCTCGTCAGTGCAGATAAAATCAAAACATTTGGAAGTCCATAACCGAAATACGTGTAAAAACTGGTAGAGAACAAAAAAAAAAAAAAAAAAAAAAAAAACAATGAGATCTAAATTATGGAAGTCTTATTCTGTCATCGTGATAATTTTTAGTTATGATATCTTTCAACTAAGGAAGTGTGTGCCTTGGGTTTTAGTTCACCTGCGATCACTTTGCGCCCATCATCTGTCCGTCCGTCTGTCCGTTTGTCCGTCGTCTGTCTGTCCGGCGTAAACTTTTCTTCAAAGATATTGTCCTCTGAAACTACTGCGCTAATTAAAACCAAATTCGTTCACAATAGTCTTTAGGTGGCCCCTGCAAAAAGGTGTTTTTCAGGTCCGTACGATATCCAAACCGGTAAACCAAGCTGTTCTAAAAAATAATTCTTCAGACTCGGCAATGAATTTACAGTCATAGCGATGAATTTCTAAATTAACAAAGAAAGGATATGACAAAAATGCATATGGATAAAATTCTCCGCAAATACATGGTAAAACCAAGCATGGAAACAAGTCTTTTATTATTGTTCTTCAGCTTCATGGCACAATGAGGCTTTCAACATTGAGCTTTGCTCACACCATTAAACGTTTCTAAAATTTATATATCTTTAATCAGGGGCACTGACATGTAATAACTTTGAATGATGTCAAGGTGATGCAAATTTCTCCAATTTCTATCCAGATTTCACATTTCCTGAACGGCGTGGAAACATTTGTTCTCCTCTCTAGAGAGAAGAACAAGTTTCGTGACATTTCCCGCCAAATTTATTCGGAATACAATCCTCGGTGTTTTTCTTCCAGTCATTAGAGAAACAGTTTCCACAACTTAAACACGTTAATTATGAAATTTCTCACATCTCCTTAAATAAATTTTCAAATGTTTAAAGGCTCGGAAGCCTCGCTTTCAAACATTTGCAAAATTTATTTAACTCAATGTGAGAAATTTCATAATCACTAGTTCTCGTTATGGAAACTATATATAATTTCTTGACAAAGAAAGCAACAAAGACCGACCAAATCCCTAACTCCGAAGTTTTAGGCGGGATTATTGTAGTAGATGAGTTCAGCCAGACAGTGACAAACTTGGAAATCTTATATAATCCTCAGGATAAGCATGTAAATATGCTTATACAGGTCTTGAAAAATAAATTATATGCGTCTGAAATCAAAGACCAACCGAGTTATAGTTTTAAGATGTGATATTATCGAGAGCATCTTTCCACTGAGGAATTTGACCATTACAATTTGAGTGACATGCAACGCTACATTTGAACTTCATTGTTGCAGATAAGGCCCCATTTCGATGAATTTACATCTCGTCAGTGCAACTCGAATCTAAAAATCGGAAAACCGCTATCGAAATATTACTCCCTCGGAAGGGTGTACCAGTAAATTTCCAGTCCCTCCCCATTTTGCCCCGTGATTGATCTCGCTGGAGCAGCCGAGAGGAGAAAAAACTCATCAACTCATCCTGCCCATCTTTTGGATGACACACAAAGACTTCTCAGTTTCTGTTTTGGTTTGTGTATACTCACTTGTTATTTATTTCATTTCATTTCATAGAGTAGAGTAGAGTATACATTTAATATGGAACTTTGGATTTTTTTCCCTCCTAGTCACTTGTTGAGTATGCTGTATCACAATTTATTTTGAGGTCATCTTTGACTCCAATAAATACAGGTATTTACATAAAACACGATCAGATTAAATTCGTCAATGTGTAATACATGTAAATGATTTAAATTTGCATATTTTTTTTCATTTATTAATGAAGTATTAACATATGTATATTAGAAGTAAGTTGCAGCGCTACAGCAAAATTGTAGAGAATACCATGTGATACGCGTTCTGTCGATGGCCATTTAATGACAAATTAGAACTCTCCAGGATGAAATCAAGCACTTGGACGATAGTAGAAGATATTATATTCTAATATGGCACTCTTGTTTCGCTTTGTGAACAAACCTTTACTCTAAATCCAATAGACAATACCCGTCTGGTACAACCTCAAATCATCAATAATGATCACTTTGCATATTTCATTTACTAATATTTTGTTAAAAAATAAACCTTTTAGATAAATGAATCACCCCAAAAGCCGCATCAAAAAATTACAATAGAAATTTACACTTGACTTGAAAAAGGACATTTTCAGCTAGATTCACGTCTTCCCGAATTTGACATTACCGATTCTGACTTTAACCTGGACTGACCCATTAACAGTGTGACTGGTGTTGTCTACAGAGCAGGACATGCCTACCCTTCCGGAAAACTTGATGTTACCCTCGGTTTGTATCGGGGTTCACACTGTTAGTGCTATATTTTTTGTGTTGTCTTGTTGAATTTTAGTTTTGTTTTGGTTAGTTACGTTTGTTGCTCCGATCTGTCCATATAGTGTTAATACTGAAGAGATATAGATAAACTTTTCAAAATTTTACCTTGATTCTGTTTGAGGGTAAGTGGAGTAACCCACATCATGAATTTTTATTTGGTTTTGTATACGGGTTAGCAAATGACATTTACCGATCAGCTACCAAGCAAATTTTTCAAAACCATAAATGCCTCACTGACTGTTTGACAGGTAAATTATGCAGGTAGGACAAGCTAACCCTTCCGGAGCGCCTGATGTCACTCTTTTTTGAGAATTTACACTTTTAGTGCTTAAGTTTTTAGTGTTGTATTTGTAGTGTGTGTGTGTTTTGTAAGTGTGTAGTGCCTTTGGTCTTCCGTCATCTGGTGTTCTTGCTTTAGCCTTGTCTCTGGGCTTTATGCTATTTTGTGCTTTGTTTTGAAGACAAAGAACTGAAATCAACAGTAAAAATCGACAATGACGTTACATAACAACGAGTGTTCCTTATGTTATGATATCTTATATATGTAACACATCATAATACAAAAATTTCAGTTTTTATTAGAAGTTTTATATTTTGTTTTGTTTGTTTGTTTGTTTCAAATATAACTTAATAAAACAGTAATACAATAAATGGAACCAGTTTCAACCTGTATGTACCTGCTTCGATTTAAAATTACCGTATTTGATATCTTCATGAAAGATGACGAATATGGATGTCAGTTTATGTTTTTGCATGCAGTGTTTCGACATGTTTCAAACCAAATATTCTCCTCTAAGAGCCGCTTCGAATTTTCAAAAGTGTTGCTGGGCAAATCTAAATAGAAACAGATTATTGTAAAACGGGACTTTCGATATTTTGTGGAAGTACTTTTATTCGTGGACACCAATTTTCGTGGTTTTCATAAATAGCACTATTTCGTGGGTACTTAAATTCGTGGTTTCGAGTTCTGTGCATTACAACTCTACGGAAAAAATGCATTTCGTTGGGAACTTAATTTCGTGGTTTTAGCGAACCACGAAATCCACGGATATTGGAACCCCACGAACAATTGTACTTTCACAGTAATAGGAACTCTCGCGTACTTGAAGGCGGAAACGATCGCCTCGGATATCAGTAAGAAAGAATACTTGATTTCTAAACCTATTGAAATAAATATATACCACATATAAAACAAACTATTCATGAAATTGAAATGTATTTATAATTTTTCCTGTATGACAATTTTTTAGCACCTGATGTCACTCTGTTTTTTGAGAGTTCACACTGTTAGTGCTTTAGTTTTTTGTGTTGTATATGTAGTGGTTGTTTGTTTTGTTGGCATGTAGTGTCTTTGGTCTTCTGTCTTCTAGTATTCTTGATTTTGCCTTGTCTTTGATTTATGTAATCTTGTGCTTTGTTCCTTCGGTATTCTGCTGCCGTTGTTTAGCAAAATTTTAATTGACGAAAAACAATTAACCCG
>MJUU01039580.1:156203-196274 GCA_002080025.1 Modiolus philippinarum
GTCTGTCCGGCGTAAACTTTTCATTCAAAGATATTGTCCTCTGAAACTACTGCGCTAATTAAAACCAAATTCGTTCACAATAGTCTTTAGGTGGCCCCTGCAAAAAGGTATTTCACAGGTCCGTACGATATCCAAACCGGTAAACCAAGCTGTTCTAAAAACAATTCTTCAGACTCGGCAATGAATTTACAGTCATAGCGATGAATTTCTAAATTAACAAAGAAAGGATATGACAAAAATGCATATGAGACAAATTCTCCGCAAATACATGGTAAAACCAAGCATTGTTCAATTATTATTATCTAAATTTATGTAAATTCTAAAACCCAAGGATAAACTCCCTCCATCGTAGTTTTGTCCTTGGCTATATTTGATATTACTGATTATTCGGATTTCGTTTGGTTTATGCATTTTATATCCTTTTTTTTTGAAATTATGGATTTCCTTTGTTTGGGTTCTAGTGCTGCTGATGAGGAATAAATTTCCGAAATGGCCATACAGCTCATTAAAATTAATGCAGTTGGAGTTGACATATGTGTTATTGTCTCATGTTCATTTACTCCATATCCTTTTGTAAAATATGGAAACAACGCTTTTATTATTTTTCTTCATCTTCATGGCACAATGAGGCTTTCAACATTGAGCTTTGCTCACACCATTAAACGTTTCTAAAATTTATATATCTTTAATTAGGGGCACTGACATGTAATAACTTTGAATGATGTCAAGGTGATGCCAATTTCTCCAATTTCTATCCAGTTTTCACATTTCCTGAACGGCATGGAAACATTTGTTCTCCTCTCTAGAGAGAAGAACAAGTTTCGTGACATTTCCCGCCAAATTTATTCGGAATACAATCCTCGGTGTTTTTCGTCCAGTCATTAGAGAAACAGTTTCCACAACTTAAACACGTTAATTATGAAATTTCTCACATCTCGTTAAATAAATCTTCAAATGTTTAAAAGCTCGGAAGCCTCGCTTTCAAACATTTGCAAAATTTATTTAACTCAATGTGAGAAATTTCATAATCACTAGTTCTCATTATGGAAACTATATATAATTTCTTGAGAGAAGAAAGCAACAAAGACCGACCAAATCCCTAACTCCGAAGTTTTAGGCGGGACTATTGTAGTAGATGAGTTCAGCCAGACAGTGACAAACTTGGAAATCTTATATAATCCTCAGGATAAGCATGTAAATATGCTTATACAGGTCTTGAAAAATAAATTATATGCGTCTGAAATCAAAGACCAACCGAGTTATAGTTTTAAGATGTGATATTATCGAGAGCATCTCTCCACTGAGAAATTTGACCATTACAATTTGAGTGACACGCAACGCTACATTTGAACTTCATTGTTGCAGATAAGGCCCAATTTCGATGAATTTACATCTCGTCAGTGCAACTCGAATCTAAAAATCGGAAAACCGCTGTCGAAATATTACTCCCTCGGAAGGGTGTACCATTAAATTTCCAGTCCCTCCCCATTTTGCCCCGTGATTGATCTCGCTGGAGCAGCCGAGAGGGGAAAAACTCATCAACTCATCCTGCCCATCTTTTGGATGACACACAAAGGCTTCTCAGTTTCTGTTTTGTTTGTGTATACTCACTTGTTATTTATTTCATTTCATTTCGTAGAGTAGAGTATACATTTAATATGGAACTTTGGATTTTTTTCCCTCCTAGTCACTTGTTGAGTATGCTGTATCACAATTTATTTTGAGGTCATCTTTGAATGCAATAAATACAGGTATTTACATAAAACACGATCAGATTAAATTCGTCAATGTGTAATATATGTAAATGATTTAAATTTGCATATTTTTTTTCATTTATTAATGAAGTATTAACATATGTATATTAGAAGTAAGTTGCAGCGCTACAGCAAAATTGTAGAGAATATCATGTGATACGCGTTCTGTCGATGGCCATTTAATGACAAATTAGAACTCAAGCACTTGGACGATAGTAGAAGATATTATATTCTAATATGGCACTCTTGTTTCGCTTTGTGAACAAACCTTTACTCTAAATCCAATAGACAATACCCGTCTGGTACAACCTCAAATCATCAATAATGATCACCTTGCATATTTCATTTACTAATATTTTGTTAAAAAATAAACCTTTTAAATAAATGAATCACCCCAAAAGCCGCATCAAAAAATTACAATAGAAATTTACACTTGACTTGAAAACGGACATTTTCAGCTAGATTCACGTCTTCCCGAATTTGACATTACCGATTCTGACTTTAACCTGGACTGACCCATTAACAGTGTGACTGGTGTTGTCTACAGAGCAGGACATGGCTACCCTTACGGAAAACTTGATGTTACCCTTGGTTTGTATGGGGGTACACACTGTTAGTGCTATATTTTTGTGTTGTCTTGTTGAATTTTAGTTTTGTTTTGGTTAGTTATGTTTGTTGCTCAGATCTGTCCTCTTTATAGTGTTAATACTGAAGAGATATAAACTTTTCAAATTTTTACCTTGATTCTGTTTGAGGGTAAGTGGAGTAACCCACATCATGAATTTTTATTTGGTTTTGTATACGTGTTAGCAAATGACATTTACCGATCAGCTACCAAGCAAATTTTTCAAAAACATAAATGCCTCACTGACTGTTTGACAGGTAAATTATGCAGGGTAGGACAAGCTAACCCTTCCGGAGCACCTGATGTCACTCTGTTTTTTGAGAATTGACACTTTTAGTGCTTAAGTTTTTAGTGTTGTATTTGTTGTGTGTGTGTGTTTTGTAAGTGTGTAGTGCCTTTGGTCTTCCGTCATTTGGTGTTCTTGCTTTAGCCTTGTCTCTGAACTTTATGCTATTTTGTGCTTTCTTTTGAAGACAAAGAACTGAAATTAACAGTAAAAATCGACCATGACGTTACATAACAACGAGTGTTCCTTATGTTATGATATCTTATATATGTAACACATCATAATACAAAAAATTCAGTTTTTATTAGAAGTTTTATATTTTGTTTTGTTTGTTTGTTTGTTTGTTTGTTTCAAATATAACTTAATAAAACAGTAATATAATATTTCTTTATCAATAAATGTAACCAGTTTCAACCTGTATATACCTGCTTCGATTTAAAATTACCGTATTTGATATCTTCATGAAAGATCTTATTATCAACATGACGAATGTGGATGTCAGTTTATGTTTTTGCATGCAGTGTTTCGACATGTTTCAAACCAAATATTCTCCTCTAAGAGCCGCTTCGAATTTTAAAAACTTTTGTTGGACAAATTAAAACAGAAACAGATTATTGTAAAACGGGACTTTCGATATAATAGGAACTCTCGTGTACTTGAAGGCGGAAACGATCGCCTCGGATACCAGTAAGAAAGAATACTTGATTTCTAAACCTATTGAAATAAATATATATACCACATATAAAACAAACTATTCATGAAATTGAAATGCATTTATAATTTTTCCTGTATGACAATTTTTTAGCACCTGATGTCACTCTGTTTTTTGAGAGTTCACACTGTTAGTGCTTTAGTTTTTTGTGTTGTATATGTAGTGGTTGTTGGTTTTGTTGGCATGTAGTGTCTTTGGTCTTCCGTCTTTTGGTGTTCTTGATTTTGCCTTGTCTCTGGACTTTGATTTATGTTATCTTGTGCTTTGTTCCTTCGGTATTCTACTGCCGTTGTTTAGCAAAATTTTAATTGACGAAAAACAATTAACCCTAAGCGCTACAAATCGATTAAATATAAATCACCCTAAGCTCAACAATGTTCATTAATTAGTGTTTCCCTCTCAATGAATTGTTGTTTTGATTTTTACGTAAAAAAATAGCACTTTCCTGAGTGAACACTATTCAAAAGTCACGTATTGGGCTCTATTCTCATTGGAACATAGTCAAACCATATATTTATCTTCTATTTTATACCTCGCTATCGTTCGGTTTAAAATATTGACATATATATAGTTCTGTCCCCTTGCAATAATCTGTTTCTTAATTGTTTCATAATACAAAGATATCCAAATCAAATAATAAAAAGCAATTTTTTTTATGCTGTACAAGTATGTCAGGGAATTATCTCTCATCAGCAGCATAAGAATAAAATAATATGGAAAACCATAACTCAAAATTAGACAGAAGTACAATTTTTCAAAAATATCGAAATAGGAGCTAAATTCAGTATCAAAGACATCCACTGAGTGGAATACATGGAACAGAATGAAGCCACAGTATTTTTAAGATGTTGAAATAATTTTGATAAAAATAGGACTCTTTAGAACGTAAGGTAACATTTTCTTTTCAGACAAGTCTGAATTCTGGGCTGGTGAATACCGTGAACATCTGACAGCTAGCAGTGGCATGGACCCAATGATTTCAAAATAGAAAAATACCGAAGTTGCTTAAACAGTAAATTTTGTTATGCTGTACACATGTTTCAATCCGTAACCTCTCATTAACGGAAAAAGAAGCAAATACTATGGAAAGCTGCAATCCAAAAATAGATTATAAGAAGTACTCATTACCAAAAAAATGTCGAAATAGGGGGTGAAATATAGTACATTTAGGAAATTCACCGAGTAAAATATACAGAATGACGCCTCATAAATCTAAAGAAGTTAGAATAATTTGATAAAAACGATTTTTTTGAAAGCATTTACTAGTAGTTGACAAATAGATTGTAAATAAATATTTATTGTCAAGAATTGTTTTCCATTTCTTCACTGCAAATTTGCCATGAAACTTGTTTGTACTTGTTCGTGTTAAGTGTTGTTAGCCTCGTGCCTACGTACTTACGTAAATCACAGTTTCTTAAGCCATATTAATTAGTCATAAAACATGTCAATATTTTGTAATATAATTATTTTTGCCTATTGAAATGAATGTTCGTCATTCGAACCTATGGGTGTTATCCTTTCATAGACCTGCTGATCACTGTCTGACAAGAGCGAACCGATGAGACTTTAATCATGGTAGACGCTTGCAAATATAGCTGACACACAAGAACATAAACAGAACTGAAGTACTAAAACTTAACACTTTCTTTTTCCGATTTTATAATAATTGTAATAAAATTTGCACTTGTAATACAGTGCTAATGACGAAGAAGGGTTGATTCATAAAAATTTCCTTTCAATGTTGTAATGAAATTATTTATCTAAACAAATAAAAGAATAATAAATAATCATGAAAAAAAAAAAATAACAAAGGGAAATTAAACAAAAGAAAAAAAAACTATGAAGACAACGAAATTTCATTACTCATTTTATTCGACATAATTGGGTCTGAAAATTTATATTATTCTTATCAATTGTTGGTCTTTTTGCTTACATATAAATGTGATATGTATGACAACAAAATCAGCAAACATCAATCCATTTTATACATGTGTAGTTAGATCTAGAAAATAAGTAGATAGCACCCCAAAGGAAGCAATAATCAGATAAGAATGAGCCCTGCGCTAAAGTGATGTTTAGTTTAAAAAAGAACTTTAATAATTTTGAAATCGCAAGTTTCCAAACAAAATCAATAATTTCAAATTATCAAATAATATTGAAAGCCACAAAACAAGAATAACCAGAAAGAATGCTCTTTTCCAAATATATCACAATAAGTGGAAACCAAAACACCTAGGTCTGATCTTCCCAGGAGACGGTAATTGGAACTGCCATGTTGAATATATTTTGAATGAAGTAACCCCCGTTTAAATGTAATGTGGAATTAAAAATTCAAAATCAACAGAACACAACTACATACCATTTTTTAAGTTTCATTCGTCCTATTCTAGAATAAAGTGATTTTATTTGGGTTAACATACCGAATCATTTAATAGACAAATTGGAGTAAATTTAGACTGAAGCTACCAGAATTATTACTGGTGCTACTAGATTCTGCTCTAAAGTTATACGACGATACCTGGTGGGACTCTCTTAGCGAAAGAAGGCGGAAACACAAACTCAAACTCATTAAATTTCATTAAATGTTCCATCACTTATTGTCACCCAGCAGCTATCGGAGGTACATAACTATAGTACTAGACGAACTAATTATGTTCAAAACTTTCACTGTAGAACTACATAGTACAAAATTCGTTTCTTCCATCAATAATTAAAGATTGGAATCCTATCCCAGATAACTTTAAACTTAATGATTATTAATCTGCATTTAAAAAAATATCTGAATTAATAAAAAAAAAATAAAAATAAAAATGAAAATGAAAAAAAAAGTGCCAAAATATTTCAACTGTGGGTCAAGGAAAGGACAGGTCCTTTATGCCAGACTACGATTGATTAAATTGCAGCAGCTTGAATGACCGATCGTTTCTTCTCTTAAGACTTGACAGACTCGAGACTTTGTAGCTGTGGACAAATTGAAAGCACGATACATTATTTCTTCGATTGTACTACCTTTGCCGATGTTCGTGAAAGACCGGTTTGAACACTTAGTAGTAATATAGGTGTGAATACTTTACTCTATAGTAAGCATTTTTAATACAATTTAATCCTTTATTTTTGACAGTAAGAGATTCGGTCACTTATCCATTAAATGTTGTAATAGTCTATAATAAATAAATGTTGTAATAGTCTATAATAAACTCACAGCTCCACTCCCTGACAGGGTTTATTAAATATGGCTACCCTCTACCATTCTAATTGTAGACTATCGTTGACAACAACGGGCGGACACTCTCACAATAATATAAATATATGGATATTATTTAGTATATAACAACGTTGTATTTACATATCTGCTACATTTGGTTGCGTTCATTTCAGGGAAACAGATTAATAATAGCTTTGCTAGTTTCTGAATCCATAAATGTTTCTGCTTATATGTATATGTTATTATAATCATGTGCTTAATTGAAATAAATAAGTATGTTTAAAGTAAAAAAGTCCGTACGTACTTACGTAAATCACAGTTCCTTAAACTATATTAATGTTTCATAAAATATGTCGATATTTCATTAATATAATTATTTTAACTAATTGAAATGAATGGTCGTCATTCGAACCTATAGGTGTTATCCTTTCATACACCTGCTAATCACTGTCTACCATGAGACTTTTGTCATGGTGGACGCTTGCAAATAGAGCTGATACACAAGAATATAAATAAACCCCTTTTAAAGTTCTTAAGTTGTTAACCTTCTTTTTCCAATTTTATAATCATTGCAATAACATTTGCAATTGTAATACAGTGCTAATGCCGAACAACGAAGAGCTAATGTCGCAAAAATATTCTTTCAATGTTGTAATGAAATCATTTATCTAAACAAATAAAAGAATAATAAATAATCATGGAAAAGATAACAAAAGGAAATAAGACAAAAGAAAAAAAAAACAAACTTTGAAGATTACGAAATTTCATTTATCATTTATTCGACATAGTTATCTACACTTCTATATTATTCTACTAAATTGTGGATCGTCTGATTACATATTAATGTGATATCTTTGACAACAAACTCAGCAAACATCAATTCCATTTTGTAGTAAAGTCCAAAGCATTTTGGGATACATTACAGACATGTCAAAGATTGGTCATTTTTCTCCGATTTTTCCAGTATTTCAATATCATTGCGAGTAACACAAAAGTGTAACATTCCAACAATGAGGGGAAGGGGTGCGGCTCTTTTTCGGGATGCCGGGATTAGAAGCTTTTAAGCTCGGGATTTCGAGATTTTTATCATTTAAGCACGAATTCGGGAAAAGTTTCACCGGGAATCGGGATATCGGGATATTTTGTAAGTTCTTTTGTAGTTTGTGATTTCGGGATTTAGAAGAAATAAAGTCGCGGTACCAGGATGATACCCCCAACCATTGATTCCCGTATCATATTGCCCTTAAGTGATTTGTGACTAATAAATTTTAGGTAAAAGACGTCTACATTTAAGGATATATTTGACTGAGATTGAGAATATGTTTACTGATATGTTATTTCATATTGGAATAGAAACAAAAGTGGTTTTCGAATAGCCAAATTCAAACAGGCGTGTATGTGTTTTTCTGTTTCGAGAAAAACACAGCCAGTAGAATCAAACTGGTCCCATTGATTCTTTCATGATGACATTTCGACAACTTATGTTTCTTCAGCGAAGATCAAATAAAAAAGTTCATCTAATGAAATTTGTGTGAAAGCTGATACATCTAAAAAACAAATAAATAGCATCTCAAAGGAAGCAATAATCAGACAAGAAGGAGCCCGGCGCTAAAGTGGTGTTTAGTTTAAAAAATACTTTGAAAAAAAAAAATTAATTGGAAGTTTCCAAAGAAAATGAGTTTTCAGTTTTCAAATTATCAAGTAATATGGAAAGCCAAAATTCAAAAACAGTCAGAAAGAAGTACTCATTTCCAAATATATCAAAATAAGTGGCCAAATTTAGTACCAAGGACTTCGATCCAGTGCAATTTATGGAATGAAGCCTGAGAATTTTGAGGAATTTAGATAAAATAAATGGTCAATTAATATAAGACTAATTCCAAATTTTTTTTCCAGTTCGTCAAGGTAAAAGTTTTGCATCTTTATTTGTTTGCATAATATGTGTTGTTAGCCTCGTGCCTACGTACTTACATAAATCACAGTTTTTAAACCAGATTGATTAGTCACAAAACAAGTCAATATTTCCTTAATATAATTAAGTTTGATTGTTGATATGAATAGTCGGCATTCGAACTTCTAGGTGTTTTACTTTCTTTAACCTTGTAACAACGGCAGTAGAATACCTAAGGAACAAAGGAGTGGAATTTACAAAAAAATCAGTCCAAAGACATGGCCAAAACGAGGACACAGAAAACAATGACGTTAGACAGATACAATTCACATAAATAGAAATCACAACATTCATAACAAAGGCACTCACAGTCTTAACTCCAGTGAAACTCAGAGTGACATCAGGTGCTCTGGAAGGGTAAGCACCCGTCACACTGAAATTGAGTCAATCTAGGAAAATGTCAAAATCGGTAGTCAAATCGCTGTTTACCAAGAGCGAACCTATGAGACTTCCATCATGTAGAAAATAAAAGTGACAATAAAAGTCCGAATCGACCAAAGGAAGAGACCAGCAAGGAAAATCCGTACAACACTCGACCGAATCAGGGGAACACAATCCGACACAGAACACCCTTGGCAATCATGTAGAAACAAAAGATGCGACTTCCGATAAAGTTGTAATAAAATCGATGCTGTTTATTACAGGAATTAATTGCATGCACTGTTTCTACTATTGTAATGATGTCACCGGCATACAGTGCCAATGACGAACCAGTGCTTATCCCCTAAATTTGCTATCCTTATCGAAACAAATAAAAGAAGACAAATAATCAATGAAAAAACATAACAATTCAAAATTAGACAATAGAAAACAAATAAACTATTACGGAGTAACATAACTTTTTCTATCCGGCAGAGTTGGGTGTGAACCTATCTGTAATTTTACTCATAATGTGTTACTGTAATATCTATAACAATTAACTGAGCAAACACCAATTCCAGTTTTGCACATGGAGTCCAAAGCATTTATAAGTTGCATTACAGACTTGTCAAAATACAAAAAACCTAAAGTGCATAAAAACAGTAAATTTCTTTAAGCTGTATACGTGTTCAAAGGTGTAACCTATCATCAACAGCATTAGAATCAAATAATATAGAAAGCAGAATGCCATAATCCGTAAGTAGTAAAAAAAGAAGTACTCATTATCAGCATGTCGGAACGGGAGACCAAATCCAGTACCAAGGACATACACCGAGTGCCATACAGGGATTGAAGCCTCTTTATTTTGAAGAGGTTAGAATCTTATATCACAGTAAATTTCTATATAACACGAGGTAATTTTTTCATGTTAAAAAAGTTTGACTTTGGGCTGGTCAAAGTTGTTCTCCCAATTTCATACTAAGCTTTCATCGTTTACACCATTGCGTCTAACATATAACGTTAAGGGTTATAACAAAGTATCGAACAGAATTGCCAAAAGCCAAAGTCCAAGAGGCAAAAAGACCCACGAAAAAGACAGGAAAGGTGGAAAAAGGTATAACGTTGCAACCATTTATTTTCGCATCTCATAGTCGTTTCATTTTTTTCAGGACTGAATAATTTGTGGCCAGTAGTTTATAGGGAGACGTCTACAATTTAATGATGTACTTCATTGAAGTTCAGAATACGTTTTGAGATTCATGTCAGGTTGATACTACGCTTACAAATAAAGCTGATATACAAGCAAATAAACTACCCCCCTTTGAAATACTGAAAATGGAACAACCAAAAAGATATAAAAATTACATAATGTACCATTTGATAAAAAGGAAGACATTGATATTACTCCTCTTCTTAAGGATGTGGTTAGGTGAGGTTTTTGAAATTTGAAAATGTCTTTTGGATTTCTCGGATTTTATCAATTATTTCTATTGAATATATTTTACCCCATTACACTCAATTTTCTAGTCATAAAATTCTTTAGTAGCACATTTAAGGTCAGTAAGCAAGATGTCACTAGATTGTGGATTAATGCGTCCATGCTATATTAAGGTTAAAGTCCAAGAGAGCGTTCTCCGGCTATTTTTAAAATGTGAAATATCTTGAAAACAAGATATATAACTTATCAATATTTTAGCTGATTTTGTTCCGTTACCAATGCACTTCATATTTATTGCATTAATTTAATATCGTAGACTTATTTATTTTCACCTTACTACATCCGTAAGCGAATTTTCATATTGCAGCAAAAACAAAAATCTATTATGATGGTTTTCAAATAACAGAATTTAAACAAGATTTAGCAAAGATAACTAGAAACACCCACAATGACCGAAAACTACAATCATATATTTAAAATTAGCCAAAGATTTAAAAGAAACAAATGTCGGAACATAAAACGAGGCTTTCTTTCTCGTTTAGAAATAATATTTGAAATATTCCAATTTAACGAAAAATTCATCTCCAGAAGAATCTATGCACAGTACATGTACTTCATATTCATTAATCAATTGTAACATCTAAAGCCGGGGCCCAAAACATATAAACTTAGTTTTGCCTGTCTGTCTGTATGTATTTGTGGTCATCCTAAGTTGGGCGTATCATTTTGAAATCAATTCGCAGATATAATCCTACTAGTACTCCAAGGTTATATTATGAATGCTAGTCTTAAGGAGGTTCGCTCCTCATGTTTTGGGATTTCTGTCAGATTTTCGGAATTCTCTGGTTTTATCCATTTNTTTTTTCCCATAATTTCATTTTATTCATCTTTATAAGCATTCTGTAAAAAAAACATTAAATTTTATTTATTCTGTCACATTCATTCGTGGTCAAACTTTGCTAATGTTAATCCTATGAAAAATCCGAGAAGTTCAGTTTCCCCGCCAAATTTTCAATCACTTAAATCTAAAAAACGAGATCATGAACCTATTAATTTTTTTCACTCAAATTACTTCTTTTTTAATTTTCTAACAAAAAATCACATTTATTTAAAATCCTATTTATTTTCAAATAGAGTAGCGAACCCCTTTAATTCTATTAAACTGTTGTACACCTATGTTCTTTGGAACAAATAATTTTAGTATCAACAATGAAAGGATATGGAGTAAATGCAAATGAAAAAAGTCTCTACAAATACAATGTAATACTAAGCAATGGAACAAAGCTTTTATTGTTGTTCTTCATCTTGAAGTCACTATGAGGCCTTCAAACAATGTGCTTAACTCATACCTCATAGCAAGTTCAAGATGGCCCCTAGCACTGGTTTTAGCGGAATTCATTGCTAATTGTCGAGCAACGCTACATCCATGTCTTTTTACCTCCATGGATGCGGGATCGTTAACAAACAAAACTTAACTGGCAAAGTGTTCTTACAGTCGCTGTCATCCATTGCCCGACAAAAAGACTAATAGCTGACAATCACAACATTTAAACACCCGATGAATTAAATAAACACAGGGCACCCATTGAGCCACTCGTTAGGAAAACGTGGCATAATAATATCAAGAGACGTGGGTACAATAAACAGCTGATCAGAATAACAATTTAAAATTACAAAAAATAAAAATCCAAAATGTGGGAGTATGATAGCGCATCCATATGAGAAATTTTCTCAAGAACAAGTACACCATAACTGAAATGTATAAAGAGCATGCATCTCTCTCATGGGGAATCTTTTTACGAACTGCACACTGCAGGAGAGACAAACTCCAGTCTAAAATTAACAATGAAGGGATAGTATGTCTGTAAGTACAATGAATATATGGCCATTTTAAATGTTGAGATCCTAATGTCTGTAGTTTGCAATCAAGAGTCCACATTAGGATTATAATAGGTATGCAAGTCCCTTTTAAAACTAGAGGCTCTCAAGAGCCTGTATAGCTCACCTGGTCCATGACTGGCATAAACTGCAGCCCAAATTGACCCAATGTTAAAGTGTCTCATTTTCTAGAAGTTTCAAAGGAGAAAATCAGACTTACCAGACACAATTTCTTCGATAGGTACCGACTATGGACAGTTGACACCAAGTATGGTTCCAATTGGGCAAGTAGATTCAGCAGTTTCCACAGTAATTTAAAGCCAAACTTCCATTACAACCAATTTCAGACCATCATTCAAAAAAAAAATTGGGCAGGGGTTCCCTTATAATTCAGATAATGCATATTGCTGAAATCAAAACATTCCAAGTTCCCCTTACCATTTAAAAATTTTGGCAGGGGTTCCCCTTTATAATCTAGTTTAAACATATTTCTTATATTGTGAAGAAAACTATGAAGCACAATACGACAATCAAGCTTACATTGTAAGTAATACAGTTGAACTTAGTCTCTCAAAATTTGGTAGCAGGAATACCACCAATATCTTGAATTGTATTTAAAAGTCTGATCATGTTTTAGTATATTTCGTTGTTTGGCTTTTTTGACAAAAAACATTCTTCCTAAGGACCACTTTCGACACCAGTTTTGAAGTCAAAACATCATTTTGTAAATGGCAGGCAATGACAATTTTCAACATCAGTTCTGAAGTCACAACATCAATATCTATTTGGAAACCAAATTTCATTGAAATCGGACAATGTTGAATTTTCCCGCCTTTTTGGCGGCCATTTTGAAAATGGATTTCAACGAACAATTTTTAATATCGGTTTTGAAGTTGCAACATCAATACCTATTTGGAAACCAAATTTCATTGAAATCGGACAACGTTGATTTTTCCCGCCTTTCTTGGCGGCCATTTTGAAAATGGCTGTCAACAAACAATTTTCAACACTGGTTTTGAAGTCGCAACATCAATATCTATTTGGAAACCAAATTTTATTGAAATTGAACGATGTTGAATTTTCCCGCCTTTTTTTTTGGCAGCCATTTTGAAAATGGCGGTCAACGATCAATTTTCAACACCACTTTTGAAGTCACCACAGCATGGCAAACATTTGATCAATTTACACTTAACCTTCATCTTCTATAGTTTTGGAAATAAAAGACGAAAAATATGAAAATTTTGAAAATTCTGTGAAAAAAGGGCAATAACTCCTACAAGGGTTTTTGGATTTTTTCCAAAATTTCAGGGTGGGTAGATCTTGATATGCAGAACATTTTTGCAATTTAAAGTTGACCTCTAACTGCTATAGTTTCTTTGATGAAAAATAAAATATCTCAAAATTTTGAAAAATTTCCGGAAAAAGGGCAATAACTCCAAACTAGTAATCAGATTTTCTTCAAAATTGCAGGGCGGGTAGATCTTGCCATGCTGATCACTTTTACACTGTCAGATTTTTGATATCTGTAACGGTTTTCGAGTTATTTGCCAAAAACAGCAATTTACCCCTATGTGCTATTTTTAGTAACGACAGCCATGTTGTTTGGTCCTCGGACTCATCGGATACAATTTTGAAAGAGGATACCCTGGTGATGACTCAGGCAAAGTTTGGTTAAAATTGGTTCAGCGGTTTCAGAGGAGAAGATATTTGAAAAAGTTTACGACAGACGGACGACGGACGACGGACGCCAAGTGATGGCAATAGCTCACATGACCCTTCGGTTCAGGTGAGCTAATGATTAAGTAGTATTCCAGCTCAACAGTCAGGCAGGGGGAAGCAGATCAAAAATTAAAATTCAATATTGTTTTGTTTATGTGTATTCATTTGGTCATAAAAACACATCCCAGAAAGTTTTTATATTCGAGATAATTTTTGTGTGGTCATATAGAGCAATAAATGGCGGGAAAAATTTCCTGTACTTTTCACTGTGCAATGTAACTAAATTTTTAACTCAAAAAGGCAAAATAACACAAAATCTGTACACACACATCGTATATTTCTTGCCCAATTTTAAGTTGGTCCATATACAAGGTCTTGGTGTCATAACAGGCTTAATATATGAATATTCTATATATAAACTAGTATATTTTTTTCAAATAATCAAGTTACCTTGACGAGTACTCTGTACCGGCCCGGTATATTTTATATTAAAAGTTACTTAAGCTTGAACCATGAGATACGTTCAAATGTTTGAAACAAAGTAGGGCCATAAATAAAAACTGTAAAAGTGCAGGAGTTATGATATAATTCGAAACTAATTTTGAATACACTATACAAGAAATTATAAAGGAAGAAAATGGAAGATTTAACATTTTTATCATAAAAATAAACGAGGAAAAGATCTTATAAGTAAATTACTATGGTTTGAATACGGATGCTACCAGATTAATAAAAGAGTTTTGTAACACTATAGAAGAATATAATGATATTCCCTTAATATGTGTTGGAGGCCGGAAAGCAAGGATAAAAGGGGGGTGGGGTCTTACACATTAAGTCATGTAAAAAACGAGAAAAAAAATTAAGACAATTCAGTACAAAGATGGGTCTATTTTGTTAAACATCACACTGATTCACACAAAAAGTATAAGAATGAAAAATCGCAATGCTGAAATTCTTGATTGATAACATATTTGTAGAATTTGGATGACAAGTTTTCCAACAGACAAAAGGGATACCTATTGGGACTAATTGTGCACCAGTTTTAGCAGATTTGTTTCTTTGTTCGTATAAGCGAGGTTAGTTCAAGGGCTAGTTCAGAAAAAAAAAAGACAATAAGGTAGCTAAGTCCTTTAATTTCTGGTTTCGTTATATAGTTGATGGTATTTCATTAAATAATTCTCAATTTAAGGATAGCCTTCATCTTATATACCCAAATGAACTTGAGATTAAAGGGACCACTTAAACACCATCATCAGCATCATACCTGGACCTTTGCCTTTAAATTAACAGCTCTGGACGTCTGAACACAAAAATTTACGACAAGCGTGATGATTTCGACTTTCCAATAGTGAATTTCCCATTTTTGAACAGTAAGATTCCCAAATCTCCTTCATATGGCATCTTCCTACTAGATTCTTACTTCTTTTCACAACCCATTCGCTATTGCTGTGCTTGTAGTTTGTACAGAGATTTTGTCAACAGAGTGATATAACCGTTTCAAAAACTTTTACATCAAAGGTATGTTCAGTAAATGTTGCAATTGTCACTATTGAAATTTTACGGTCGTCACCATGATTTAACGGACAGTTACAATGTTTCTATATCACAGATGAGAATAGATATCTTTGGATGGAGAATTGAATACCGGACTGACGAACATCGACTGTGACAAAACCGGACTTTTCACTGGCAGTGCGACGGGTACCACGCGGGATGCAGATTGTGCTTACCCTTCCGGAGTACCTGATGATACCTCAGTTTTTGTAGGGTTCACACTGCTAGTGCTTCAGTTTTGTGGTGTTCTTGTTCATCTTTGTTTATTTGTTTTGTCTTTGTCGTGCTTTCAATTCGTGTTGGGTATGAACTGCTGTGATTTTTGATTTTTGATCATCATTTTGCTTCAGTATTCGTTTGCCTATGTATTCATGGAAAGAAATGACCTTATAGATAAATGGAGAGTAACAAATATAAGGGAAAAGAAATTAACATGGGACAAAAAAACCACTGAAGTTCTGTGTAGGCTAGATTATTTTTTAATATTAAATAACAATAAAAACAGACATTAGTCATTATTATAGGAGTGATCACTCCTTTGTCACCTTAGAAATAGATAAACATAAGATAAAAAAGGGCAAAGGATTCTATAATCTAAATACAACCTTGTTTTTGGATGAAAATGTACACAAACTTGTAGAAGAAAAGGGATTAGAATATAAAATACAAATTTAAACCCAAACTTATTTTGGGAATAACTAAAATGTGATATCAGAGGGTATGCAATAAAATATTCACATGAAATAAAAAAAAAATAGATGAGGATGCTATTAAAGCTAAATAGAAAGAACTTAATAACCTATATGTCCTACAAAATTCTAGCATCACTAGTCATATAGATATAGAAAGCAGAATATTAAGAATCCAGAATGAACTTAAGGAATATTATAAAAAGAAAACAAATGGTGCAATTTTGAGTTCAAAAGCACAGTACATAAAGGATGCGTAATTAAACACAAAATATTTCGTAAATTTAGAAAAAAAGAAACTATATCAACAAGTTGATTCAATGCTTGACTGACGAATCTGGCATTGTTAAAACTGACTTCAAAGAGATTCTAGATTTACAAAAAAATCTACAGTTCACTATATACCTGTGCTGATTCTAATATTAGTGTCGATCCAGAGACTCAATTTTTTTCCAGATAACAGAAATATCCCAAAGTTGTCAATTGAAGAAAGACTCCTGTAAGGGCATGCTATCAGAGGATGAATGAATATAATTATATAATGTATATTTTCTAAAAAAAATTGGAAATCTCCTGTCACAGACGGATTACCTGTAGAATTTTCTAAAATTTTTGGGAATACAATTAAAACTTACTTACTCGATGCTCACATTTACAGTAATAAGATTAACTCCATGAATGTATGATAGAAACAAAGTACGCTATTTCCAAAAAAGGACAAGGCACAACACTTGAAGACCATTATTGTGCGTAGACTATAAAATTATGTCTAAATATATTACAATGAGACTGAAAAAAGGTATTAGAAAACATAGAAAACAATAATCAAAGTGGTCTTGTCTCTGCTAGATATTTAGATTTTGAAAAGGCATTCGATACTATGAGTTGCAAATTTTTGAAGAAATTCACTATTTTTTCATTTTATTTTGCGGAATCCTTTCAAAAATGGGGTGATCTTTTCTTCAGAGATATATCATGAATACCATGGTTGACCATGGTTGAGCTACACATTTTTTTCTCAAATTTTCCGAGGCGTCATACAAGGATGCCCATCCACCCCTTTTTATTTATCTATGGTGCTGAAATTTTGTGAATGGCAATCAGAAAATCAGAGGAAATAAGATAATTCAACGGAGAAGAAACTTTTCTCAATTTCCAGATGATACATGAATTCTTTTGGATGGTAGTGAAGACTAGGTCAGAAATACTGTCACTGTATTGAACAAAGATAAATGGACTAAAAGTTAATTATGACAACTCGGAGATTGCTCCATTTGATCGATCACAAATAGAACTTTACTCGCATACAACTTTTCAGGGGATTAAAAATAATTTTAGATAAGATAAAGATTCTTGGTATAATAATACCAACTACAGGAGAATACGAAGAAATTGTAAATTTGAATAATGAGATTAAAAAAGTTGTAATCAAAAATGGAGAGATAAATATCATAAAGGATTTGTAATCCCACAACTAACATATACAATGTCTGTTTACCCAGTCTGCAAGACATAGACAAAATCATGTTACATTTTTATGGGACAGTAAACCTCATATAATAAGGAGGGAAATTGTCTTACAGAAATTGAATAATGGTGCTTTAAATATTCTGGATGTTTTTTCGTTTTGTAAATCCATCAAATTTCAGTGGAGAAAAAAATTGTAAAATGATTCCTTTTACAGTATTTTGAAAACATTATTCGGACTGAGATATATGTATTTGCAGGGAAGTTTTATATTACACAGAAGGACATTTATGAATTGTCATTAAATAATATTTTTTGGAACGATGTATAAGCTAATTACTTTGAACTGAACTTTAAGGACAATGGAAACCTTTATATAACAAGTATTATTCGGTTTAACTCTCATGTAAAAATAGAAAACAAAATATTATGGAATAGAAAATTATATGAGAAGGGAATAAATTTTATTAGTTGTTTTTTTCAAGAGAGAATTATATATTTAAATCAACTGATAAATTTACAAATGAATATAGTATCAGAATATTTTATGAGGATACCAATACATTCATCACCATGGAATTTTCGGTACAAACACGAATTCTTACACTGTATACAATATTGGAAGCCTATATTTGCCATTTGAAAATTTTTTTAATCATGTCATAATCACGACATATTATGTCGAATTTTACAACATAGCTATGTCAAAATTACGACATAGCGATGTCGAAATTACGACATAGCGATGTCGAAATTACGACATAGCTTTTCGCATTTTCATCTTCATATCTGAAACCGCTGAATCAAATTCAACCACAGTTTACTAAAACGATGTGTGAAAGGATTTTAACAAAGATTGAGAATCCGAAAAAAGTATGGCCGCCAGCACGGAGCTTAGTTTTATATTGGAATATTTAGGAAAACATCATTTCAATTATTTGCACTGAAGATATTGAGAATCAAAGGAAAGACAAAAAGAGAGATTGGCCATTTGAAAATTTTTTTAATTATGTCATAATCACGACATATTATGTCGAATTTTACAACATAGCTATGTCAAAATTACGACATAGCGATGTCGAAATTACGACATAGCTTTTCGCATTTTCATCTTCACATCTGAAACCGCTGAATCAAATTCAACCACAGTTTACTAAAACGATGTGTGAAAGGATTTTAACAAAGATTGAGAATCCGAAAAAATAGTATGGCCGCCAGCACGGAACTTAGTTTTATATTGGAATATTTAGGAAAACATCATTTCAATTATTTGCACTGAAGATATTGAGAATCAAAGGAAATAAAACTTGGCAAATTTAACTTCACTCTACTGGAATGATGTATCGAAGGTTCTTTACAAAGATTGCCCATTTTGTTCTGATTCGACAAAAAACTTGGCCACCTGCTCCGAAAATAGTTTAACATTGGACTCTATCGGAAAACCCATGACCATAGCGGTCAAAACCGTGTAGTCTTATATTTTGTAAACTACTAGTTTTGAAAATAAAACAAGAAAAACTTATTGAATGTTGAAATGATATCCTGGTTTCAATTCAGACGTCGTAATATTTTTTGATAGCAGTGAGAACACTGCTACAGCCTTCAAATACTATGCACCCAAAGCCATGACATTGCATAAACATAAGATACCACTGATACATATGTTTGGCAGTACTACAATTTCAGTAATATTATTGAGTTCAATTGAGTATATGAGATGGAGGTTATCCTTAAATTGAGGATTGTTTAAATAACGAACATCATGTATATAACGAAGGCTGATTTAAGAGACTTTGCTAGCTTATTTTCTTTTTTCTCAACTAGCCTTTGTTTAAACCTGGATTCATACGAATCAAGAAAAAAATCAGCTAAAAGTGGTGCACAATTAATGTTATCCCTAATGTCTGCCTTAAAACTTGTCCTCGAAATTCTACAAATATTTTACAATAAAGAATTCCAGCTTTGCGATGACATCCCCCTCTGTATACTTTTTTTGTGAATCAGAGTGATGTTTAACGAAATAGGCCAAATCTTTACCAAGCACTAAATATAAATACATTTTTTGTTTTTTCCTCACTCTCTTAAGTACAGAAAGACTGATGTATTAAATCAAGAAGTACTAACTTAACCATTTCATTTGGGAGAGAATTATAGAGTGTAGAAAAATCAAATGTTTTGACACTGTTTCTGTGGTTGAGTTCAGTTAAAGATAGATATTTTATAAGTCAAGTCTTTGGAGTCTCTGAGAATCCGCATCTGATTCAGTCCACTAGTTGAGTATACTTTATCACTTTATATAGTGATGAATATTTAATAATCAGACACCTTTCTTAATTATTTCATCAATATACTTTGTAAACATTATTTAAAGACCTTTGAAGAGCATTTCTTTCGTTATTAGAGTCACTTTAATTCTTAAATTAAATGTTAATGACTTTGACTATTCCATCTCTCTTTTTGTCTTTCCTTTGATTCTCTCTAGTTCAAAGCACTTTAACTGATAATTTACCTCAAATTTTTTATTTCGAATTAATTACTTCTATCCCATTATTTTTATGCATAATCATTAGTATGTCGTTTGCTTAACCTTTACCTTCTGTTATGTTTCACCTAAATATTAGCTGAAGTTCAATTTTCACGGAGGAAAAATTTCCCGGTACAAGGATCGAACAAACAAACGGCTTTGATGAAACCTTACGGCTACGATTTGAGTTGACTAAAAGATGTGTGAAAATATATTTAAAGTGACAAAAGAACGATAACTCTGTGGGGAAAGGGGTGGTTTAAATGCCTTTGTGCTGCGCGCTCAGGCATCATGACCACCCTTTTCTTACAAAGCACTTTAATTCAATTAATTGCTCTGAAATATACTTTAACTATTACCAAACTGCTATTTTTTGTTTCAGAAAAATGTAATGAGCAAAAATAAAACAGAATTTTGTGTTCCAAAATATATAAAGGAGAATGGGTAAGTTAATACATAAAAATGCAAGTAAATAAATACAATACACGCACAGAAAAATTATATTATTTGTTTTTTATGCTTCTTTGTAGATTGAGATATACATAGATTGACTTTATAGATTTTTTTTCTTCGTTGAAACAGCCGCACCTTCATTCACACCATATTTTTCATAGATAGACACGGCGTGGAACTTCGATGGCTCGAACTGCAATAACTCGAACACCATGGATGTCTCGAACTCGATTTCTGGTCCCTTTTTTCAAATTTGAAGTTCTACCTCAATAACTCGAACACCCTTCTAGCTTGAACAGTTTTCATCAGTTCCTTGGGTGTTCGAGCCGTGTATATGTTTTTTTCTTTGTAATATCAGCCGCATCTTCATTCCCACCATATTTTTCATAGATTGACAATATATATGTTTTTTTTGTAAAATCAGCCTCACCTTCATTCACACCATATTTTTCATAGATTGACAATATATTTGTGTTTTTTTTTCTTTGTAGAATCAGTCGCGCCTCCATCCACAGCATATTTTTCATAGATTGACAATATGTATGATTTTTCTTTGTAGTATCAACCGTGCTTCTATCCACACCATATTTGTCGCACGTATTGGCATTGATTAAATACGATAAGTATGACGGGAATAAAGGCGGGGCTAATTCTAGAAAGAAAAAAAGCATCTATATATAGCCACTCTTTATCTGAAATTACGTTTGTCATAACTATAATAGCAGTTTTAACGTATAGATAATATTTTTGTCTCTAGAACCATGAATACCACGAATACTACTAATACTGAGGTCAAAACCACAATGCCGATTTACATAGTAGGTTTGTGTTTGTCTGCGGTAGTCATTGGCTTTCACTGCTGTGCCATATACGCATCTTTTAAATCCAAGGATTTAAAGAAGCTGCGATTTTTGCGCCTGGTTTTATTTCTGAGTCTAAGCGACTGTGCCATTGGAGTAGAATTCCTATATGGAACTATTTTAAATTTTTTTGATAAAGGCAAAAAAGCAGTCGGATTCCAATGCATGATGAACAGAGATATAATTGCTGGTACAATCCATTCATCATTGTTGCATACATTGCTGATTTGTCTCGACCGATTAAACGCCTCATTTGCCACAAAACAGAAAGTTTTGAACATTTTAACTGGCAATATTTCAGTTGGACTCTGCTTTGCTATACCTCATTTCTATGCCTTGGGTAGATTTGGGATAAATGTATGGATACATGGAATTACCTGCGACCAGGAAAACGCAACCATACTAAATTACCTAATTACTCACGGTATCCCGGTATTACTACTAATCACCTCGATAGCAGTGATTTATGGATTTGTTGCTGAACGTATGATAAAGCAACAGAAAAAAATAGGGGTCCATGGAACCAACTTAACGGAATATCAACTTGAACAGAGGAAAGCTAATGCATTACGAATGAGGAAGAATGTTGCTACTCTTGGAATGGTCATAATCATCGCCATTATATCTGCTTTTCCAAGAGCTGTTTTAGCACTTTATACTTATATTACAGACAGTTATGATACCATGGAACCATATTTACGATATTCTTCATTGCTACTTTTGCTCATGCCACTTCTGGACCCTGTCATATATTTGTTTAAGATTGAGAAATACCGGGAGCACCTTCTTTGTAGATGTTGCAGATCAAACTCAATTGCAGATTCAAATGAATAGAAGAAAGATAAACCGTTGAGACAAAGTATTGGAACCAGAATCTCTGTAGTTAGAAGCAAGATTTGCGTGACGCTTTTTGGATACTGAAATACATTTATCAATATAGTGCTAACTGTGTACCTTTAGTTTATGTCTGTTTTTCAAACCTTTGTACCTGACAATTTCAAAAAAAAAATCATTAGGATGAGGATAATGAATGCAAACACATGTATTAGACTTTGTTTGTGACATTCTGAAATGTTATGGTATGATTGTCATGATCGGTATTCAGCTTAAATAAAGTGGAAGGCCCAATTTGGTAAGTTAAAAATTTTCTCCGTACCTTCTTTTCCTTTCTTTCGATCCTTTTTCGTTTATTCATTTATGCATTTCGACTATTCTTTTTTTATGATTTAAATATTCGAGAAATTTTTACTGCTACCTTTGTGTGTAGGTTTAACAGTCTTTTGAAGGAAGTTCCTGATTTTTAATGCTCGTAACTTTGTTACCAGTAAAGATACGATAACAGATGAGGTATCAAATGAAGTTAAAGAGATTGAATTGTTTGTTAGTGCTAATTTCAATAGTATTCCTTATAAGCATCAGTGCCAAAATTTCCATATTTGGCAAAATATCAGAATTTAAGGGTTAGATTTTTGAAATGATAATTACTCTTACAAATTTACAGGTAGCTGACTTCTGTCTTCTTTATCTGAAAGAACCTTTCAATTGCTGCAAAACCGTGCCTCAGAATTTTGAAACAAGGCCTATTTAAAAATTAAATTAATTTTAAAATTTGAAAAATAAAAATTTCACGGAGTAAAAATTTTTATTTTATTTATTTTCAAACCAGATTCTGTATCAAAAATCTGAGACACAGTTTTGTTGCATTTTGATGGTTCTTTCAGTTAGAGTAAGCAAAATTCAGCTACCTGTAAAGCTGTAACGTTATTTAAATTTAACACGAAAAACCCATTTTTTTTTGCCAAATATGGAAATTTAAATACTCATACTAAAAACGAATTATATTGAAATGACCATTACAAGTTAGTTAAATCTTTTTCCTTTTATTTGATACCTCATTTGTCATTGTATCTTTACTAATAACGAAGTTATGGGCATTCAAAGAACGGTACCGACAATTTCATTCAAAAGACTGTTGTGCTACCTTAAACTAATAAAGCTGTCACTTTCGACAAAAATAGAAAATCAGTACACAGTAAAAGGACATTTACTCTAGGCATTCTTATTCAATTATCGTAGAATAAAAAGAAATCTGTAAATGATACGGGACAAAGAGTAAAAGTAAGCATTAAATATCTACATGATTTATTCAGATACCGATAAATGCTGTGCTTGGGAATTTGCACGCAAATGGGTAGTTTCGGATGATTTTTAAATGCCACAGATAAAAAAAAACCATGGCAGGTTCATTTTGTCAAGGTGTAGACTATGAAAATCTGCAATTACCACGTACACCCTGTTTTGTTGGTAATTAAAAATAATTTATTTTATTATTTTAAAAATTTAAGTATCAATTAGTAACAAGTGTGGACACAAAAACGGAATATATATTCAGACTTACAAGTCTTTACATTAACAATAAGCTAATAAGGAAAGAATATTACCTAAAAGAAACTTTTAATATTATTCATCTTCTTAACATCAGGAAGAATGATAATGATTTTTAGGTTTGAAGATGCCCTCCCCCTTTCCCATATTCATTTCATGCCAAGACGCTCCCATTATACAAAAGGTTCACTTATATTAATCATTAGTTAATAATCACTTTCTTTCATCTGGTTATTAAGACCTCAAGACCAACATATTACAGTTATCATCAAATTTAAGGTGTCTCCGTGGTGTTATTCCGTCATATTTGTCTAATTTTGTTCAGTTAGGGGTCACACAATTAGAAAGTTAATAAAATTTAAAGAAAATTCCATAGTATTCAAATTTTTTGTTCCTTATGCAATTTACAACATTTTGCAGGAATAAAGATGAACTAAATTACTTGAACTAGAAATTTATTCTTGGATTTACAGAACACAGAAATTACGCAAGGAAGATAATTTGATAAAATATTTCATATAGATATCACTAGAGAAATAAGCGCTCCACAGTTTATGTCTCTCATATTTCAACGGTACCCCTAATTCTTATTTACTTATGAAAACAATATAAGGGACTGTGCAATATTTATCAGAAGGATGGACCGGTACAAACATGGACGGGGTAAATACTTTTTTCATCCAAATAATTGGCGGGGTAATGGGTTTTTTAAAAAAAGGTTTTTGGCGGGGCATCAACTTTTTTTAAAACTTTGGCAAGACTGATTTAAAATATGGTAAATGAAAAAAAAATATATAAAGAGCAAATATTAATGTGTCTTTGTATATCGGACAACATACATAATCAAGTTTAAAAACTGATATATCTTTTTGGTTATATCTCAGATATCATTACTACTTTGTACCTATGATCAGTGCATATTTTTCTTACTTCATGTCAACTTTCAATATATTTTCATGATAAATACTTTAAATCTGTGCCCTTCACTTTGTAGATCAAATTATGTCTGATCAGTATATTACACAACTCACACAGTCAAGTTTTAAAAGTAATTGATACTTTTGTTATTTCTCAAATATTATTGATACTTTACATATACACAGTAGGCATATTTTTCCTACTACATACCAAGTTTTATTTCATTTTGATTAAAATTATTCAAATTGTGGGCACTTTACTTTATAAATTAATTTAGGTCTTTAGGTCAACATATACACAATCAAGTTGAAAAAAATTATTTGTGATATTTCAGATATCACTGAATACTGCATATCAATGCTCAGTACATATTTTTCTTATTTTATCCCAAATATTTTTACATTTCTGTGAAATTTAATTAAAATCCTCGGTCGTTATTACCTTGTAAATTAGATTATGTCTTATTGGTTAATAAGAGACAACATATGCATGATCAAGTTTTCAAATTCATCTTATTCTTTTCTAATATCTTGGATTTCTTTTGCTCAACAAACAGTTTTCTTACTTCATTACATTTTAGAGAAATTTATTCAAAATATGGACACTAATTAAAATTCAGATTATTGGAATATAAGACAACTTACGCAGTCAAGTATGAAAATCAAAATAATTTTCTTCTGTTTTCCCAGTTATCATAGATACTTTATACGTATGCTAGGTACATATGTTTCTTACTTCAAGCCAAGTTTCATTACTTTTTAGTGAAATTTATTCAAAATCTGGACACTAATAATTAAAATTCAAAGTATTGGTATATAGGACAACTTAAACAGTCAAGTATAAAAATTAGAATAATTTCCTTTTGTTTTCCCAAATATCATGAATACTTTATACTTATAATTTGTACATATTTTTCTTACTTCATGCCAAGTTTTACTTCATTTCAATAAAAATTATTTAAACTTTGTAGATAAAAATTATGTCTTCATATCAGTAAATAAGGCAACAAAATGGATACACAGGAGCAACTTTGCAAAATGAAATAAATTTTTTTGTGATTTTGAAGTTATAAATAATTATTTGTATCTTTTAATAGCACACATTTGTCTTATCTCACACCAAGTTTCAGTTAATTTTAATGAAAATTATTCCAAATCTATGCACTTAACATGTATGTCTTACCATAACATAATTATTGGACATCATATTAAAAACTACAGTGATTCTGTTTGTTATGATATAGATATTATAAATAATTTCCATCTATGTTTGCCAAATCATTTCATTTTTAATTACATATATTATTGCGGGATAACAACTTTTTTTCAAATAAGGTGAAGCGGGGCGAGTAATTTTTTTTATAAAAAATTTTTGCGGGGCAAAAAGTTTTTTTAAAAATAATTTAAAGCTATTTACCGGCCCCGCCTCCAGATAAATATTGCACAGTCCCTAATGATTTCAAAACACATGCAAAAAATGAAAAAAAATTATAATAGATTTTCAAAGTTATCCCCTCATATACAATGTAGTCATTTCCCCTAACATTTCTATGTAAAACCTTTAGATTTTCAATTGCAGTTTTTGCGCTTAAATGCACGGCCAGTCCCAAATTTTATTTTATATTTTGAAAAATTGAAAAACATTTGTTTCTACAAGGAAAATTTCACAAAAATCTATAAAAGGTAACTATTACCCCGCAGACACCTTAAAAGAAATATAGTATCATGCTTATTTACTGTTGTTTATAATTGTTAGATTCTAAGTTCAAAGTAGCAGCAACCTTTAAAGTGTAACTGTTCTGTTTTATTATATTTGTTGATAGGGGCAACTTTTTTTATCTACTAATTATGTATATATGTAAGTGTAACATGTAAAACAACTTGGTGGTCGTACTGTCATTTTCACAGGAAAAATCAAAGAAGCAAGAAATCTAACCAATATAAACAGGCATCATTGGCCATTTACTGTAAAGTAAGTGAGAACCGAACCGTCAATCCAAAACGAACAATTCAAGACAATGGCAAAATCAGAAACAAAAAAAAGAAAAAAAACAGAGACACAACATGGGTACGGCACAGAAAAGAAAAACGAAGACACACACACACAAAAATGAACAACACGGACCCAATAAAAAACCATGGATGAGATCACGTGCACCGGTAGAGTTAGCATCTCCTGCTTCTTATAAGACACCCGCCGTGTTGAACACGTCAAATCCGGTAGAGGAAACAACAATTAAGCTTAAGAGGGAAAAATCTGTTGTCATCTGGGAAACAGATATCCCATATCGGTCCACAAGATGGTGATGTCGACCGTAAAACTTCTGGAGGGATGACTTCAAGTTTTGGGTAACGTACCCTTGTTAAAGTAGCCTATTTGTGAGCCTATCTGAGCCTGTCTGTCTTATTTATGAACAAAAAATGAGTAAAATTTAATTTCATTGTAGCTCATTGCATTCAGTTTACCTTTTTCGAATACTATTCCCGTGCTGATCTAATCATACATGAAACTTTTAATAACTTTATTAATGCAAAAACAATTCCAATTAGGAACTTAAGTGGTACGGGGGTCTAAAATCTAACAGAAAGAATTTTCTAATATTTTCATGATTTACACTTTGGTATGAGAGCATACAACAAAAAAAATAGAATAAAAATTGGCGGTCACCGGCCATATAGGATTGAAATATGTCATGTAAAAATCTGCTATTTTGGTTGAAATAACATGGAAAAATAAGGGAATTTTAACCAAAAATTTAATTTATTTTAATAACATCAGATAAAAGTTTTTAAAAAATTTGTCAATTATTAGCATATATACTGTCCTTCAACTTCCATGATAAAAAAATGGGGGTGACTTACTTTTGAAAAAATCACGAAAAGCTTATCTTTTCCTATTATTTCTATACAAATTATCTCCCCTTAAGGGAACATGGGTTTGCTGAAAAAGGTTCATATTCTGCATGGTTATGCAATAAAAGTGGCATATTTTATCAAATTTAACTATTATAAGACATTGAAAATGTTTTCGGCAACAATTCAATTTTTAGTCACAAGAATGATGCGCAATTTTAAACATACAAACAATATATATAATTCTTAAAATATTAAGACATTAAGAGATGTTTGATCCTCTCTCCTCAGCTCTAATGACTGTTTTATAAAGGATGTAACTGCTGTAATATCTTCAGGTTTTTCAGGGTCTAGATTCTTCTTAGCAACCATGTTTCTTTTCCATGGTTTTCTGAGTAAGTTTGAAATAAACATTTTAATGAATAAAATTGCAAAAAAAATTGATTCCAATCTTTGGTTAATTTCCTTGAACTCTCTTAGACCAATTTGTTTTTGGAATTCTACCTAGAAACCATACTTTGTAAAAAATATATTGATGAAAAAAGTAATTTTCAATAATGGAATTGCAAAAATATTTGATTCCAATTTTGGTAAATTTCCTGAAACTCTTCAAGACATGCAATATTTTTGAAATTCTTCTTAGCAACCATGGTTATTAAGTGAATTTGAAATAAACAAACATTTTAATGAATAAAATTGCAAAAAAAAAATTATTCCGATTTTTGGTAAATTTCCTGTAACTCTCTTGTACCAATTAATTTTTGGAATTCTACCTAGCAACCATACTTTTTGAAAAATATATTGATGAAGACAGTAATTTTCTATAATTGGAATTGCAAAAATATTCGATTCCCACATTGGTAAAAGACATGCAATTTTTTGTAATTCTTCTTAGCAACGATGGTTTTTGAGTGAATTTGAAATAACAAAATTTTAATCAATAAAATTGCAAAAATTTTTGATTCCGATTTTTGGTAAATTTTCGGGAACTCTCTTACATCAATTAGTTTTTGAAATTCTACCTAGCAACCATACTTTAAAAAAATATATTGATGAAAACAGTATTTTTTTCAATAATGGAATTGCAAATATATTTAATTCCAAGTTTGTAAATTTCCTGAAACTGTTCAAGACCAATTATTTTTTTTAGAATACAGAAAATATATAGACGTAAGTATTGTCCTGATTATAATGATACATTAATGAGCACATGGTTCCGAGGAACCTTTACGGTTTTTCTTATCCATTTGCCATTTGCAATTGAAGTTACTATAAAAATATGACAATTGCCAATGGCTGTTTATGTATTGTATCATTAGATAGTTCATTACCTGCAGAAAGTAAATTCACAGTAACCTCGGTATTTAGTTATTTGTTACCACTGGGTCGATGCCACTGCTGGTGGACTGTTAGTCCCCGAGGGTATTCACCAGCCCAGTAGTCAGTACTTCGGTGCTGACCCGAAAGCCGATTATTTTTTGGAACCTTGTAATATCTAATTTTTTGTAAATTTTGTTGAAAACTAAGGAGTATCTCCCTCATGCATAGCTCTGTCCTTAGCTAATTTTGGCTTTACATTTAGATCATATTGGTTATTTGTTCTCTATCAGTTTTTAAATATCTTTGAGTATATGGTCTTCCAAACGTTTAGATTTTATCTGCACTGAAGAGACATAAGTTGTCGAAATGCGCAAATGCAGAAAGTAAATTCACAGTAACCTCGGTATTTAGTTATCTGTAACCTCATAAGTAAGTTCATTACCTGTTAACTGATAAGTAAGATAATACCCTATTATCGCGAGATAAGAATGTATCATATCTGTAATTCATAGAGACCTATATTAAAAAAATCCTATAATTAATTATCAGGAGGTAATGATATATTATCTGTTCCCAAACAACAAAAATTCAGATTATATAGCATTACCTGAGAAAATGGTTTATTATCTCATTTTTGTGGCTTTGGCGTGCCATATACTTAACATTCATTTTAATACACTTTTTCCTTGTGTTTTGTAAAAAAAAACATTGCTTTCTCCATGTAAAGTAAAAATGATTAATTCTCTGTATAATGTACAAAACATTCAAATTATTTCTTGCATTCATACAAAAGTGAATCAAAATTTATTTTCATACGTATTTGTATTACTTACTGTGATAATTTTTATTATAATAATGGTCCTACAAACTTTCTGCAAACACCAGAAGATAAATACAGTTTCTTGCAAGCATTCTACAAAAAAATGATCAACAAATCTACAAATTTAAATTTAGAAAAAAAGTCTGCAAACAAAAAACGATCAACAAAGTCTACAAATATAAAATGATAAAAGAAAGTCTACAAATATAAAATGACAAACAAAGTCTACAAAAATAAAATTATTAACAAAATCTACAAACAAAAAAAAAAAACAACAAAGTCTACAAACACCAAATGATCTGCAAATTCTACTAAAAATGATCAACAAAGTCTACAACTATAAAATGATAAATAAAGTCTACAAATATAAAATTATCAACAAAGTCTGCTAATATAAAATGATCATCAAAGTCTACAAACATAAATTGATCAACAAAGTTACTTGTATACTTTGTGCAAACAAAATAAGTTCTTATGAGTTTGCCGCGAACTGTGCAAAAAAAAAACCATTATGTTTGCAGATAGATGCAAATCCTTGCGAACAAGAGGTTTAACTTCTTGCAACAAACAAACTTGATTTGCTAGGGTCAATCTCGGTATGGTGACGTGGAATTAAAATCTGTGTTTTCTTTCGATATTATAAACGACCCATAATTAGTATGATTTGGGCCTTAGTTTTGGTTAACTAGTATTTAAAGTACTATTTTCTCATCTGAAACCTTTTTGGCGTGTGTTTGTTTCATTCTGCCCTTTTTATTTTATTATTTTTTCTTTCCATTTTCTTTTCTTTTCTTTTAATTTTTTTCTAGCTTTCAGCAGTCGATTTCTAGGTAAAAAGTGTCTCCGTTCTGTAATTACAAAAATTATATACTGTGATATATTTTTATGTTATTTGACATTTTTCATATATGTAAATTGTAAATATCATGTTTCACTATTTGAATCTATTACACATGTATTATATTCTTACACAGTTGTATGTCTAATATTGTTAATAAAATCTAAAATCTTCATATGGCATTGTTTAATTCTATGCTCAGACTAATACTATTCAAGAGAGTTTTTCCCCTATCACATTATCCTAAATGTGGATAATTCTAGTTCTGCGTTATGAATACCCGAGAATATTCACTAGAATTTATTCTGAAACAGTGTAGCTACCATGCATTTTTAACATATTTTCAATGGATGGATATTAGTGGATCTTCATTGTGCATATCCACAGTCCACAGCGTGCAGTTCATTTGGGAAAGACACATCGTAGCTAGCACATCTGTTTCCCCCAATCGTCGTTTGAAAGATCGATGAAACGGTCTTTACACTGAGTTTCATCCCATCATCGTCGATTGTTTTCCACTTGTTTGTGTCTCCCTTTAATGTCTTTATGTCTGTCTGCTCTTTTTTTCGGAATAACATTTGTATGCACATCTGAATATTCGGATGTCAAGTTGTCTATTTTGTTAGAAATAATAAGACACATAGTGTAAATGTATGACAAAAACAAGATCTGTTTGTGAAACACTACATATGCCCCCAGTACCAATTTTTTTACCTCTGTGACCTTGACCTTTGACATGACCTAATTTTTGGGGGAATATTTATGTTCCTCTTGACTAGACCTATACACCAGTCAAGTTTGATAAATCTATCTTGAATACTTCAAAAGTTTTATAGCCAAGGTTAAAGTTTCGGACGCACAGACAGACAGACAGGACAAAAACAATATGCCCCCGATCCTCGATCTGGGGCCATAATATCCAACCGATTACGACAATGTTTTGTTTGATAACAAATCATATATAGATAGATGAGGTTTTGTCCATGGATGAACCCTGAATAGTTCTTGGTGTTGATATATAAAGTCGGTGGATTTGATCTACACTTCATTCATGAAAAATCTTCAGTAACAAGGAAGTGGTGATCACAAGAATCAAAGTTCAAAGGCATGGCAAAAACGGCAACAGAGACAAAACAAGGACATGAGACAGCCACAAGGCACGGAATAAAAAGATGACATAAAGAACTAAAGCCTTCATAGTGTGAACTCCCACGAAAATCGGGAGTGACATCAGGTGCTCTGGAAGGGTAAGCATGTCCTGCTCCGCTAAGCGGCACTCTTCATACTATCAGTGAAACAATCTAGTGTTGAGTCAAAACCGGATAGATCAATTCGTAATGACGTGAAATCTAGCTGAAAATGTCCGTTTTCATTTGGGACACAGACAAATGACTTAGGTTAAAGTTTTGGTAAGAATTCAGAACTCAGATACTTTTGGAGGGAAAATATTTTGTCTATAGATGTGGTGAGTTTGGTAAAGTTTTTATAATATTCCAGATCTCAAATATAACAACTTTTAGAGGAATAAAATGTTGCCAGTAAAAGTGTGTTGTATATTCACGAAGCTGAAGTAAAAGAAATTAGTCACCTTGACCTACATTTCATTAACGATAAAATCCTATGGAGTAAATTTTCAGGAGAAAAAGACTACAATTACATAGTAAACCAATCCGATTTAATAATGCCGCTTTTATTGTTCATCTTTTAGTCACCATGAGTTCTTAAACAATGCTCATTCCTGCCATCATAGTAAGTTATCGACGGTCCCTAGTAGAAGAATGAGACAGAAGAAACATAGTTTCCATAACGAGAACTAGTTGATTATGAAATTTATAATTTTAGATAGATTTTGCAAATGTTTGAAAGCGAGGCTTGCCAATTAACGTGTTTAAGTTGTGGAAACTGTTTCCTCTAATGAATGGACGAAAAACACCGAGGATTGTATTCCGAATAAATTTGGCGGGAAATATCACGAAACTTGTTCTCCTCTCCTCGCCGTTCAGGAAATGTGAAAACAGAGCGCACATAGAGTCGACTGTAAGAAAACTTCACAACATTTTAAGGTAGTAGACCTAGGTTAAGGGACATAACTCTTAAAAATCATAGGTGAGTTTGTTGAAATCATTTTCATAAACAGATTCTAAGCCTCTGAGTAACATAGATGATTTTTTATTCTTTTTCACGTCAATGCTTAAAAAGCATTGATGAAACTAACTATTTCAAACGTCTTACTGATTTAAAGAGTTATCTCCCTTAACCTAGGTCTACTACCTTAATATCAGAAGTGTTGGCACAATAAACTGTGAATTTAGCTTCTGTATCTGGCCATTTCGACAACGTATGTCTCTTTGGTGCAAATCTAATCAAAACATTTTGAATATAGTACAACATTTATAAGCATTAATAATACTATAAAAACAAACAGACAAACAAACAAACAAAAACAAAAACAAGAAAAAAAAACGTAAAATTAATGATTCTCTCTCAATGTATTGATGTATTGATTTTTTTCGTATAAAATAGAGCCTTTTCTGGATGGAACACGATAAAAAATGTCTCGTATTTTTCTTACCGGACCCTCATACAAATATCAGATAAATTTCAAAGATTTTAAAACAATCCACTTATAACTTTTTGTATTGAACACGCACAAATTTAAAAATTCATTAAAATGAAAAGTTCCTCAAGACAAATACGCCTTAAATAAGGCACTGTATTCATAATGTAAAAAGAAAACACATGAAAAATCATTAATAACAATAACCACTACTATATTAGTGGACAAGGATAAATGGTGACAAGAAAATCGTCCATTCTGACCGTCTCTCTGTTGTTTTAATATCTGTCCTATACGCACTCCCATTCTAAATAGCATTTGACTACATAAGTAGACCGTGTCCAAAGGATATTTTTATCTCCTCACTAACTACTGAAGAAAATTGAGCCACAGTATCGTAGCTCTCGTTGCCAAGTGAGTTAGTATGAACGGTCGTCAAGTTGGTTACTTATTCAATATTCCATATTCCCTATTCGCCATTTACTTATTCCGTTTTCCCTATTCCCTATTCGCCATTTACTTATTCCCTATTCCCTATTTGCTATTTACATATTCCCTATTCGCCATTTACTTATTCAATATTCCATATTCCCTATTCGCTTTTTACTAGTTCCCTTTTACCTATTCGCTATTTACTTTTTCCCTACTCCTTATTGCCTATTCACTTATCATCCTTAACTTGGTCAGTTGATTGATTGATTGATTGGTTGATTGATTGGTGTTTAACACCAACTTTAGCAATACTTCAGATAGATCCAATAAACTGTCGTTTAAAATATAATAAAGATATGTATAAGCAAGTATTAGCTTCCCAAAAAGCTAGTCTGACGTCAGTATTAATTTACCTAGACAATGAAAGGTATATTTTGTTTGATGATTTACCATAATTTTCTAGCTTCATATTCGTAACGGTAACCAAACAAAACTCACAATATAATTCAACAATTGCGGTTCTTCTGATTTATAGGAAGGACATACTTAACATGCGAACTGGTGTCTTTGTCATTTATTCCGACAAAACCAGTATAATAAGTTTCCTAAAGTGTTAATGTAGAAAATAATGCGTGCTTATTTATATGCCAACAGCACTCTTAACGAATTGTATACAGTGTCATTTGAAATATTATTGCGGAAAAATTAATAAATGAAGATCACGATCGAAAGTTTCAATTTATTAATTTGCAATAAAATTGTCGTTACCTTATATTGATCAAATGAACACGTTACACTTTCTTGACCGTCATGCAATGCAAAAATGGACGCTTTCCCGAAATGCAATGCAAGTATGGACTCCTTACATGATGTGCTTTTTCTGATTCTAATACTGTCTGACGCCGTGACGTCAGACAATAAATAAATTTCTGAAAGACCCTCTGCTTATAGAGAGAGCACTATATTATACACTGAATTCGTGTTTCGTGTTTGAAAAAATATATAGAAGCAGCGGCTGTTACAGCTACGTCTTAAATATCGAAATTGTTGTATAACTTTATGTAGTTTGATATGCAAGTTACTTAGGATTTTTGCAATTCAACATTTCTTAGATTTCAAATTTCAAAACAACTCACTTGAAAGAGATAACGTCCGAATATCGAATAGGCAACGAAAAGGTAACAGGGTTCCAGCGGAGCATGGAGACGTATGCATGTGTGCTGATGGAGTGCTTTCACATATAGGAACTCATTTTTAACACTAGGTCACATCAAACAACACATAACAACTCACTAGAAAGAGATAACATCCGAATATCGAATAGGCAACGAATAGGTAACAGGGTCCAGCGGAGCATGGAGACGTATGCATGTGTGCTAATGGAGTGCTTTCACAACTAGGAACTCATTTCTAACACTAGATAACAAAAACAACACATAACAACTCACTAGAAAGAGATAACGTCCAAATATTGAATAGGGAACGAATAGGTAACAGGGTTCCAGCGGAGCATGGAGACGTATGCTTGTGTGCATATGGAGTGCTTTCACAACTAGGAACTCATTTCTAACACGACACAACACCAGTAAAAGGAAGCTTTTGTTTACACACACCCGATAGCAACGACGTCTCCCGTACAAATGAATGAATAAACCTAAGTTAATATATATTTCAATCATGTGCTGTTGTGACGTCAAAAATTGAATAGGCAACGAATAGGGAACAGGGTCTCAGCGGACAATGGAGACGTATGCATGTGTGCTAATGGTGTGCTTTCACATCTAGGAACTCATTTCTAACACGAAACAACACCACTAAAAGGAAGCTTTTGTTTACACACACCCGATAGCAACAACGTCTCCTGTACAAATGAATGAATAAAACTAAGTTAATATATATTTCAATCACGTGCTGCTATGACGTCAAAAATATAGAGCATTCGCTGCAGTGTGTTAAAAATCTTCTGTATATTAAGCTGAAAAAATGTATAATTTTAGATGATAAAGTAATTCTAAAATTTTTTTTTAAAACAAATACGGAAATATCCACTCGTTCTTTTTCAATCTTCCAATGTTATCACTTTCTTGGGAAAAAATCTTTCCTTGATCCGCAATCTTGTCTTAAGTTCTGAGAAGACAGTACTTTTCAACGTATTGTAATACATCTTCCACTCTGGCAATATTATATGGTAAGTGATTAAAAAAATCCATTTTTTGGCCTTTTTTGTTAAATGCCGTTATAATCTCTAGTACATGTAGTTGGTAAGTGATAGTGACTAAACCTTCTTACATTACACGCTTGTTGATCTTTGTAATTTTCGATACTTCAAATTCATGACCATGGCTCTTACCGAACACATTAACATCACAGGGACTTGCTCACGGTCTAGAAAAAAAAATTACTATCCAACATGAATCTCGGAGAAAAAAGCACAAGGGAAATCCTATGTCCGGTACCCCGCTCGCTTCGTTTAAATTTTTTCTAAATAAAACAAACAAAACCTACCTTCATGCCTTTTACGTTCTCTTCCTGAATAATTTTCCGAACAGAAAACACAGTGTTTACCTCATGATAGCTCTGCTTCATTCCTATATCTCGATTTGTTTACTCATATTTCATGATAAGGACAATTCATGGATCTCAATGTGAAACTTCAATGACCTTCACATTCTAAATTTAAATCCTTCACGCGGAAGCTTTCGGGACCTTTTCATTCCATTGAAGATAACGCCGATACAGTAATAAAGGCGGGATAGAACGATTTTTTTCCTAAGTCGATATGTGAAATTGTGATTGTGACCATTTCGGCGAATCGCAACGCTTTTGCCTGTACTTCAACCATTTCAACCTTTCAATCAATCTGTTTGCTAAAAATAAATATATCGCGGGAAAATAGCATTCGATACATAGGCATATTACGTCGACCGAATGAAAAGGTCCCGAAAGCTTCCGCGTGAAGGATTTAAATTTAGAATGTGAAGGTCATTGAAGTTTCACATTGAGATCCATGAATTGTCCTTATCATGAAATATGAGTAAACAAATCGAGATATAGGAATGAAGCAGAGCTATCATGAGGTAAACACTGTGTTTTCTGTTCGGAAAATTATTCAGGAAGAGAACGTAAAAGGCATGAAGGTAGGTTTTGTTTGTTTTATTTAGAAAAAATTTAAACGAAGCGAGCGGGGTACCGGACATAGGATTTCCCTTGTGCTTTTTTCTCCGAGATTCATGTTGGATAGTAATTTTTTTTTCTAGACCGGGAGCAAGTCCCTGTGTTTACATTAAAATTCATACTAATGCTAGATGCCTAGATGCTTTGTTTTGGGTCTTTTCAACCTGGATATGGGATGTTGTCTCCTTGACATTTACCCCATTTCCTTTCTTTTTCATAAGTATATAAAGTTTCAGTTACCAAGTATTTGTATTCCAGAGATCTAATAACCGTATAACTCGAACTTTCGCCGATTTTCTTTTCCTGCCTAGAACTCCTTCAAACTTTTGTCAATATTCGCCTTATTTCTGCACAAATTGTTTTTTTTTACTGCGAAGGGGCCTAACCTCTGGAATCCCTCTTTGGGTCAGCCAATGCAAAAGGCAACCTTGGATTTTTCCATCCTTTGCTGCAGGCAAGTTTTAAAGTGTAACAAATACACTTATAAAGATTTATCGAGGATTTGAGATCTAAGAAATGTTGGATTACAAATGTAATCCTTAGTAGACTTTTATATGAAACAATCTGAAGTTATACAACAATTTCGATATTTAAGACGTAGCTGTTGCAGCCTCTGCTTCTGCAGTATTTTTCGAACACGAAACACGAATTCAGTGTATAATATAGTGCTCTCTCTAGAGGGTCTTTCAGAAATTTGCTTATTTAAACATAGCTTTACTATATATCAAACGACTGTTTATTTGATCTAACTGAAGTATTGCTAAAGTTGACAATCAACTAACCAAGTTAAGGATGAATAGTGAATAGGTAATAAGTAAATAGTGAATAAATAAATAGCGAAGAGGGTAAAGGGAATAAGTAACCAACTTTACGACCGTACGCTGTTTAAACATTTTTTAATCCTGAAATGGCAGGAAAGTATATGAATTTGATATATTAAGTATATTATTATTCATAAGAAATGAATGTGTTCAATATATTTTAATTTATCACAAAAAGTGTATTATGCCGATGAATAGATAAAATAGTGCCTCTGCATGCTATCATAATTAACCAGATTTTACGACGGAACAGCCGAATTCCCTTTTAGCCTTTTCATTTTGTTCTAGATTGAATTTTTTAACAGGAAGATGTTAAGAAGAAAGACGTATATAGTTTTAATTAGATATGAGAAATAGAGTAAAAATTGTCATACAGCACTGACGTTTATTGTTTTCGAATTATAACTTACGCTAGGTTGGCATCAAAATGGTAAGCAAATCGGTAAACCAAACTTTTTCAAAAATACTAGTTAAGTCTCAACAATGAATTTATAGTCATATCGATGAATTTTTAAATTTAAAATGAAATGATATGGAGTAATTGCATATGAGGCAAAGTCTCTGCAAATACATGGTAAAAACTAGCATTAGAACAACACTTTCATAGTTGTTTTTCATCTTCATGTCTGAATGAGGCCTTCAACATCGAGCTTTACTCATACCATCAAACGTTTCTCAGATGTATATATAGTTGATTTCTGAACCGACACGTAGTATCTTTCAATGATGTCACGATGATTTCAATAGAATTTCTTGAGAAAAGAAAGCAACAACCCTAGCTCGGCCACTTTGGGAATTGATAAAGCCATAAAATAAATGATTTCACACTAATATAGTAAAAAATTCACTCAGAGATAGATATTCTAACAAATCTGAAGATCGTTTTTGTCATGCTGTACACATGTTTCACGTAGTAACCTCTCTACAGCAGCCAAAGAATCAAATAATATGGAAGCCACAATCCAAAAATAGTTAGAGAGAAGTACTCATTACCAAANGGGGGGGGGGGGGGGGGGGGGGGGGCAAATATAGTACAAAGGATACCCACCAAGTGAAATATACGGAATTAAGCCTTAAAATTGCGGATTTTTTCACAAAGTTTTTGAAAGCATTAGTTGACAACAGTTACAAATAATAAAATAGATTGTATATTGATAATTGAAGAATTTCAGAATTTTCTTTCACATCTAATTGGTTAGAGAAGTCCTGATCTGGTTGGAGCAAATTTGTTTCTGTATCAATTTGGGTTATTAAGAGCATTTTACTTTATAAATATGTCCCCTTTCGGCAATTATTATATAATTGTATCTTTTTCATTTAATACTTGTTAAAGATATCAAAGATTTCAAAAGTTTTTGAAATCTTATATATTTTTAACAAATATTGACTGAAAATGGTGAATTTATTTAGTAATTGCCGAAAGGTAAAATTTTGATCAGTTTAAACGTTCTTAGTAACTTAAACTCATACACAAACGATTTTGCTCCAACCAAACCAGGACTTCTTCAACCAATTAGGTTGGACCACCTGTTCCATTTCGTCAAAGCAAAAGTTGTGCATCTTTGTTCACATAATATATTTTTTTCTTAATAAGTGTTGTTGGCCCCGTACCTACGTATTTACGTAATTCACAGTTTTTAAACCATATTAATTAGTCACAAACATGTCAATATTTCATTAAAATAATTATCTTTTGCTTATTGAAATGAATGTTCGGCTTTCGAACCTATGAGTGTAATAATTTCATAAACCTACTGATCACAATCTGCCAAGAGCGAACCGATGAGACTTTTTCATGGTAGACGTAATACAAAATATATTACAAAAGGATACGGAGTAAATGAACGTGAAACCATAACGAACCAGTGTTGATTCGCAAAAATATGCTGTCAATGTTGTAACGCAATTATTTTTCTTAGCAAATAAAAGAAAAAACAATATTACAAAATTAGACAAAGAAAATAAATGAACTATTAAGATTAAGGAGTAAAGTAAGTGAAAACCGAACCGTCAATCAAAAGACCGAACAATCCATGGACAATGGCAACATCGGACACACTAAGAAACAAGGACACCACTTGAGTACGGGACAAAAACGAAAAATGAAGACACACATACAGATGAACAACACGGACAAAAACCATGAGTGAGATCAGGTGCATCGGTAGAGCAAGCACCCCCCGCTTCCCACAAGCCACCCGCCGTGTCGAACATGTCAACTGCAGCAGCAAAGTCAAATCCGATAGAGGAAAATCAAACTATAATTGTAAAGGGTAAGATTGTTGTCATCTGTGAAACAGATATCCCATAGCGTTCCACAAGATCGTGATGTCGCCCTTAAAACTTCTGTAGTGATGACTTTAAGTTTTTGGTTACGTATTCTTGCGTAAGTAGTCTATTGTAAGCAACTGAGCTCTATAAAGGAAGTCATTGTAACGACCACAAGCCCTTGAGTAGCGAATGAGTTGTGAGATGTAAA
>MJUU01039580.1:196279-230279 GCA_002080025.1 Modiolus philippinarum
AAAAAAAAAAAAAAAAAAAAAACATTAATATAGACTGGACCTTATACGTAGACGGGACTTTGGTGCCTATTTAGCATTTAATTGTTTCCATGAAGGGAATAACATTTTACACAAGTATCTCTGTTCTGAACAGTGCTTAATTTTCTCGTGAAAACTACGCTACTTCTTATTTGTCAAGAGCGAAATTTCAAATATTACCCTAAAATGGGGTAATATCACACACCGGATCCATAACTCGATGAGTACTCGGAGTTCCAAGTATATGGAGCCCGGAGCCCATCAAGTGCAGCCCAGTGTCCTTGTGTTGGAGCCTGGAGCCCATCAAGTGGAGCCCGGTGTCCTTGTGGTGGAGCCCGGATCCCGGTGAGTGCAGTCCGGAAGCCCAGTGAGTGCAGCCCGGTATCCTTGTGTAGGAGCCCGAAGCACCTAGTGTTAGAGCGCGCAGTTCTTGTGTTGGATCCCTAGTTTTGGAACCTGGAGTCGCGTGTTTAAAAAGATTAGAACCCGAAGCCCATAGTCTGTGATATTACCCAAGTAAAAGCTTGCCATATTCACACGAGGGGGGGAGGGCGGTTTCTGTGTCTCAGTGCGGATCGCGGGTCGGCTTTGAAGTGAGCGGGAAGCATGCAGGTTCCACGTATTTGATGAGCGTCGAAGGGGTTGTCGAAAATAAAAATGCACGGGAAAACAGGAACTGATGTCGGGAACCGCTTTAAATTTATGTCGAGACCCGGGAAAAGGCTACTTTTCAATAGTGTTTGTAAAATGTTTCCCGTCCGGGAACGGGAGACTATTCAGAAAAATTGACGAGATTTCGAAAACGGGACTTAACAAAGAACGAAATTTTAATATGGAGGATTGATTGCAATAGATAAATAAATAATTAAATAAATAAATAAATAAATAAATAAATAAATAAATAAATAAGAAAGAGAAATACACTACACTTTTGGAAAAGCTATTTTTGACTTTGAAATACAACTATAAAAATCTTTTTGAGACATTTGGTTGCCCTTAAAAGGGCTTTTGCTTGCATATGTAAGAGATAAGCTCCTGACTTCATTTCTTCTTTGGTGTCCTTGACTTTCTTTTGTGTTGTAGATTTTGTCTTTTTATGAGATTAGCTTCTCTTCTTGACTGTCTATGTTGTAGATTTCTTAGCTGCTGGTTTTTGGAGGTTGGTTTCTTTGTCTTTGGCTCAGTGGATTTCTTTTCTTTGTCTTTGTGTGCTGCTGTCCTTTTGAGCATAATTGCTTTATTTGGTTTTAAAGACATTCTTAGGCTTACTACTCTTATCCTTGGCTAGTTAATCTACTCTTCACACGCCGAGCTTTGCATACCGTTTTAGCATCAAAGGAACATATTATCGATACTTTCATGGGTGATTTGATAAGACAATAGCAAATTGGCTTGAAGGACAATTGCCATAGAAACGACATCTCTAAACTAAACGATAAATTTTCCAGCTTGGCCATACAGTTTCCATAACCAGTTGAAAGGAAAGTCATTATCACCGAAAAATTGGGAAACCGAACCTTTTGAATGAGGAAAGCTCGGCATGTCGCACAAAAATATCTGAATTTTCTGTGATTTTTTTTTGTCGACTAAATGCAAAATATCGTCTTCCGGGTCAACATAACAAGCACTTTACCTCTTATTTAATAGTGAAAATTTCATACCTGGCGTCTCCTTTATTAGCAAACATGATAGAAAAATCATCAACTACCTTCCCTAACACGTAATAATTCCAAGTGTTCACGGTATTTCCTAGTTTTAACAACATTTTCACAACGTGCGAAAACCACCGCGTCCGTCATGGAGGTACGGATTTTGAGTCACTTTTTGAAGAGTTCCTCATCTAAAAGGTAGATAATTTTGATTAACCGGATTTCTGACTGACTAAAAAGAGATAATACCCGAATATCGAATAGGCAACGAAAAGGTAACAGGGTTCCAGCGGAGCATAGAGACGTATGCATGTGTGCTAATGGAGTGCTATCACATATAGGAACTCATTTCTAACACTAGATCACATAAAACAACACATAACAACTCACTAGAAAGAGATAACATCCAATAGAATAGGCATCGAATAGGTAACAGGGTTCCAGCGGAGCATGGAGACGTATGCATGTGTGCTTATGGAGTGCTTTCACAACTAGGAACTCATTTCTAACACTAGATAACAAAAACAACACAGAACAACTCTAGAGAAAGAGATAACATCCGAATATTGAATAAGCAACGAACAGGTAACAGGGTTCCAGCGGAGCATTGAGACGTATGCATGTGTGCATATGGAGTGCTTTCACAACTAGAAACTCATTTCTAGCACGATAAAAAACCAGTAAAAGGAAGCTTTTGTTTACACACACCCGATGGCAACAACGTCTCCCGTACAAAGGAATGAAAAAAAACCTAAGTTAATATATATTTCAATCATGTGCTGTTATGACAGGCAACGAATAGGTAACAGGGTTCCAGCGGACAATTGGGACGTATGCATGTGTGCTAATGGTGTGCTTTCACATCTAGGAACTCATTTCTAATTGTAATGAAGTATATTTTTACAAATATATTTTATTTTATAAATTTAATGTTTAGAACGAAAAATAAGAAATACAAAATTTTTGTTAGTTGGGAAACACATTCGTTGTCATGTTCAATATTTCACACATTGTTACATAAAGTATTTAGAAGCAAACAACAACCTTTTTAAGGATTTAATTTCGATTGATTTCAATTAACAAGACAAGCGCAGGTGTCAGACAAACTCACGTATTGTCATACATCTTCCACTCAGGCAATATTATATGGTAAGTGATTAAAAAATCATTTTTTTGGGCTTTTTTGTTAAATGCCGTTATAATCTCTAGTACATGTAGTTGGTTAGTGAGAGTGACTAAACCTTCTTACATTATACGCTTGTTGATCTTTGTAATTTTCGATACTTCAAATTCATGACCATGGCTCTTACCAAACACATTTACATTAAAATTCATACTAATGCTAGATGTCTAGATGCTTTGTTTTGGGTCTTTTCAACCTGGATATGGGATGTTGTCTCCTTGACATTTACCCCATTTCCTTTCTTTTTCATAAGTATATAAAGTTTCAGCTACCAAGTATTTGTATTCCAGAGATCTAATAACCGTATAACTCGAACTTTCGCCGATTTTCTTTTCCTGCCTAGAACTCCTTCAAACTTTTGTCAATATTCGCCTTATTTCTGCACAAATTGTTTTTTTTTACTGCGAAGGGGTCTAATCTCTGGAATCCCTCTTTGGGTCAGCCAATGCATAAGGCAACCTTGGATTTTTCCATCCTTTGCTGCAGGCAAGTTTTAAAGTGTAAAAAATACACTTATAAAGATTTATCTAGGATTTGAGATCTAAGAAATGTTGGATTACAAATGTAATCCTTAGTAGACTTGCATATGAAACTATCTGAAGTTATACAACAATTTCGATATTTAAGACGTAGCTGTTGCAGCCTCTACTTCTGCAGTATTTTTCGAACACGAAACACGAATTCAGTGTATAATATAGTGCTCTCTCTAGAGGGTCTTAGTAAATAGCGAATATGGCATAGGGAATAGTGAATAAATAAATAGCGAAGAGGGAAAAGGGAATAAGTAACCAACTTGACGGCCGTACGCTGTTTAAACATTTTTTAATCCTGAAATGTTTTAAAGGCAGGAAAGTATATGAATTTGATATATTAAGTATTATTATTCATAAGAAATGAATGTGTTCAATATATTTTAATTTATTACAAAAAGTGTATTATGCCGATGAATAGATAAAGTAGTGCCTCTGCATGCTATCATAATTAGCCAGATTTTACGATGGAACAGCCGATTTCCCTTTTAGCCTTTTCATTTTGTTCCAGATTGAATTTTGTAACAGGAAGATGTTAAGAAGAAAGACGTATATAGTTTTAATTAGATATGAGAAATAGAGTAAAAATTGTCATACAGCACTGACGTTTATAGTTTTCGAATTATAACTTACGCTAGGTTGGCATCAAAATGGTAGGCAATTCGGTAAACCAAACTTTTTCAAAAATACTAATTAAGTCTCAACAATGAATTTATAGTCATATCGATGAACTATTAAATTGAAAATGAAATGATATGGAGTAAATGCATATGAGGCAAAGTCTCTGCAACATGGTAAAAACTAGCATTAGAACAACACTCTCATAGTTGTTCTTCATCTTCATGTCTCAATGAGGCCTTCAACATCGAGCTTTACTAATACCATTAAACGTTTCTCAGATGTATCGTTGATTTCTGAACCGAAACGTAGTATCTTTCAATGATGTCGCGGTGATTTCAATAGAATTTCTTGAGAAAAGAAAGCAACAACCATTGCTCGGTCACTTTGGGAATGGATAAAGCCATAAAATAAATGATTTCACACTAATATAGTAAAAAATTCACTCAGAGATAGATATTCTAATAAATCTGAAGATCGTTTTTGTCATGCTGTACACATGTTTCACGTAGTAACCTCTCTTCAGCAGCAAAAGAATCAAATAATATGGAAGCCACAATCCAAAAATAGTTAGAGAGAAGTACTCATTACCAAATAAATTTCAAAATGGAAGAGGGGGGGGGGGGCAACTATAGTACAAAGGATACCCACCAAGTGAAATATACGGAATTAAGCCTTAAAATTGCGGATTTTTTTCTCAAAGTATTTGAAAGCATTAATTGACAACAGTTACAAATGACAAATAAATTAGATTGTAAATTGATATTTGAAGATTTTCAGACTTTTCTTCCACACATAATTGGTTAGAGAAGTCCTGATCTGGTTGGGGCAAATTCGTTTCTGTATCAATTTGGGTTATTAAGAGCATTTTACTTTATAAATATGTCCCCTTTCGGCAATTATTACATAATTGTATCTTTTTCATTTAATACTTGTTAAAGATATTAAAGATTTCAAAAGTTATTGAAGATAAACCGTTTCGAAAATATCGCAGAAGTTCAAAATATGGGTTGTTCATGTTTTTCTTCAATAGTTTTTGAAATCTTATATATTTTGAGCAAATATTGACTGAAAATGGTGAATTTATTTAGTAATTGCCGAAAGGTAACATTTTGATCAATTTAACGTTCTTGGTAACTTAAACTCATACACAAACGATTAACTCCAACCAAACCAGGACTTCTCCAACCAATTAGGTTGGACCACCTGTTCCATTTCGTCAAAGCAAAAGTTGTGCATCTTTGTTCATATGATATATTTTTCTTGATGTGCATCTTTGTTCACATGATCTATTTTTCTTCATAAGTGATGTTAGCCTCGTGCCTACGCATTTACGTAATTCACAGCTTTTAAACCATATTAATTAGTCACAAAACATGTCAATATTTCATTAAAATAAATTATTTTTGCTTATTGAAATTAATGTTCCGGTTTCCAACCCATGAGTGTAATAATTTCATAAACCTGCTAATCACTGTCTGCCAAGAACGAACCGATGAGACTTTTTCATGGTAGACGTGATACAAAATATATTACAAAAGGATACGGAGTAAATGAATGTGAAACCATAACACATTTGTTAACTCCAACTGCAATTAATTTTGATGAGCTGTATGGCGATTTCGGAAATTAATTCCTAATCAGCAACACTAAAACCTAAACATACGAAATCCACAATAAAAAAATGTTTAAAATGCATAACACCAAACGAAATCCGAATATTCATTAATATCAAATATAGCTTAGGGCAAAACTACGATGGAGGTTGTTAAACCTAAGGTTTATTTTTGATACGCACATAAACAAACTCCCTTTTTAAGTACTAAAATTAAACAACTTTTCCGATCGATTTTAAATTAATGTTACAAAATTGTTTATATTGTTTATTATAAGAATATGTCGCATACATCGTTTCTACAACGATAATGATCTCACCGATTTGCACATGACATACAGTGCTAGAGACGAACTAGTGTTGATTCGAAAAAATATGCTGTCAATGTTGTAACGCAATTATTTTTTAGCAAATAAAAGAAAAAATAATATTACAAAATTAGACAAAGAAAATAAATGAACTATTACGATTAATGATTAAAGTAAGTGAAAACCGAACCGTCAATCAAAAGAACGATCAATCCATGGACAATGGCAACATCGGAAACACCAAGAAACAAGAATACCACTCGAGTACGTGTCGAAAAAGAAAAATGAAGACACACATACAGATGAACAACATGGACCCAACAAAAACCATGGGTGAGATCAGGTGCATCGGTAGAGCAAGCACCCCCCCCCCCTCGCTTCCCACAAAACACCCGCCGTGTCGAACATGTCAACTCCGGCAGCAAAGTCAAATCCGGTAGAGGAAAATCAAACTTTAATTGTAAAGGGAAAGGTTGTTGTCATCTGTGAAACAGATATCCCATAGCGTTCCACAAGATCGTGATGTCACCCTTAAAACTTCTATAGTGATGAATTTAAGTTTTTGGTTACGTATCCTTGCGTAAGTAGTCTGTTGTTAGCACTGAGCTCTATCAAGGAAGTCACTGTAACGACCACAAGCCCTTGAGTAGCGAATGAGTTGTGAGATGTAAACTTCACATGCTGGTGCTTTTGGAATGTTGCTACAAAGAAAAGGGAAGTTGACTATTGGAAATGTGAAGTCATCGCGTTTGTCATACAGCCTAGTTTGTAATGTACCTTTGTTGTCAATTTCAAGATGAATGTCAAGGAACGAGGCCGATGTGGAAGTATTTGTAGTATCCTTAATTTCAAGCTCTTTTGGATAAATAAGATGAAGAATATCATCAAAGCGAGGGTTGTTTAGTGATAAAATATCATCTATATAACGAAAGCTGAAATTAAAGGACTGGGTCAGTTTTTTGTCTTTATTTTGAAGAAGCCTTTTAATGAATTCGGCCTCATAAGAGTGGAGAAACAGATCGGCTAAAAGAGGTGTACAGTTTGTACCTATTGGAATTCCAATGGTCTCTTGAAAAACAAGTCCTCCAAACTGGACAACATAACTCATTTTACCCGGCATAGTTGGGTGTGAACTTATGATAAAATGATAAAGAACCATAATATAGTTCTTTTATGAATGACGTTTGTTTTTTTAATGGAAATAATACAGTTGAACACAGATAACTCAATGTGAGGAAAATCTATACCTGAACCGAACTTAATTTTTCGAGATAAATAAAGTTCTTTGCAATCCCATTGTCTGTTATACTCTGGATATTAGTATGAATTTGTGCTCGTCCGATATATTTTCTTATACTTATGCATATTTTCATATATGTATATAAATTTGGAAGAAAATATTACTCCAATTGGCCTTGAGTAAATGATTTTGTCATATTAAACGCTTCATTAGTTTAAGTATCTGTTTTACTCTTAAGATATCTTTTTTATTTATTAATGTTTTTATTTTTCGAAAGTTAGGCTTCGAATAAAAACATCGAAATATCCTTGTTTCAAGTGAATAGTATGCGCTTTATGTGGTTTAATTTAGAATATGTGTACTTAAGGTACTGACAGTAGACCTGGGGTAGGGGGAGATAACTGCCATTTCTGCACAAATTACTTGTTTTAATTGGTATAAATATACCAAAGATTTAGAATATTTTAGCATAAATAGAAATTAAATATTAATCTTATTATGAAACTGCACTCCTTTCATAAAATAATTCAAAGTGCCTACATGAAAATATCTAGTTTTTGAATGGCATCTTTAAAATATTAAAATAAATGAAAGTCAGATTTTTGGAAAGGGAGGTAATTCTTTCTGCTTGACGTTCAGAATTTAGGAATTTAAAGGCTTCTTAGACAGTTTTCCTAACATTGCGAAAAACGGTACGGTGAATTTTTATAGAATTTTGATAAAAATATATATATGTGGAGGACCTGTTTCTTTTGTGAAAATGGACTGTTAGGTTTTTCACCTTGAAGATGAAGAACAACAATAAAAGCGTTGTTCCTTTGCTTATTTACCATGTATTTGTAGAGACTTTGTCTCAATTGCATTTACTCCATATCCCTTCATTGATAATTGAAGAAATTGAAAGAAGTTGTGTGTTCAGCAATGTTTAGAAAACATGTTTATCAACACTTAATGCTGGCTTATGATCATTGTTCTTTCATATTTGGGTGTACATGTATCTTTGAAGGAGTTTGCCAATTCATATTCTTTATGGGCCAATTCTTATACATGTACAGTACAGTAGTATATACTTCACGGTGATTACTGAACAGAATTTAAGACTCCTAAGATAGGGATGTTTTTGTGAACCATAAATCAAAAATCTTACAGTGAAAGTTTTCCAAACCTGTTCTAGAAATATATTAGTACATAATTGTTTCATACTGCAAATTTAAAGAAAATTTATCGGGTGGAAATTTTTGGATACCCCTGGTAGTACCTCAATATTTAAAGGTTATATTATGAATTATACCAATTATGTATACACAGCCTTTGTTTACGTTTGTCTTTTGTCTTATCTGTGTTTTTCCTGTGTAGTTCCATGGCAGATTGTAGCATGTAAATGTAATTTTCATCCATTGTAGATGTTTTCTGTTATCCTTTTTATTACATTTAACACATTTTAACTCTGAGTTTTAAGCATGCCTTGATCATGAGCCCTCAGTGTACTAAGCCTTCTGTGACCTTTAGAAAAAAAAATTGACTGATTAGTTTAGTTTTGCTGCTTTCAAAGAGGAAGCAATGTGTTTCAGTTTTACTGAAGAGAAGAATCTTTTCTAAACAATTATGAATAACTTTCCAAACAATAATTCTGCATTATCGCAAAACAAGTTTTTACTTTCTGCTAAAATCAATTCAAACATATCTGCAGGAATGGAATATCATTTATTTTCATTTTGGGAGCTTTCATCACTTACTATGAAGCTTAAAAACAACTACACAGTAAACAAAGGCAATAAAGGCGTTGTTCCATTGCTTATTATTACCATGTATTTGTAGAGAATTTGTCTCATTTGCATTTGCATTTGCATTTACTCCATATCATTTCATTGTTAATCTGTTATTTTTTGACTGAGGCAGGTGGGTGATTTTAACTCAGGTAGGTTAGAATTAAGAACCAGATTATTGCAAGCTTACTCGATACGAATTAGAACATGGCCAGACCTTATATTTGTCAATTGCAATAATCTATTTCGATTCTGATATATTTAACAAGCGTTTTAAGCATTCGAAGCAGCTCTTAGAGGGCAATATTGGGTTTGACAATAGAATTAAAATATGTCGGAAAACTGCATACAAACACACATAATTGGACAGATAGAAATCTATATTCGTTATTTTATTAACACAAGCTGCTCAAAAGCTTATAAATTAATACAAATTAATTCTGTAAAAATATAAAATACGGATATTTTAAAATCGTAGAGGGTATAAATGTGAGCTGGTTGTATTTCTGGTTTATATGACAACATATTCGTTGCTAGGTTACGGTTTTGTCAATTTCAGTCCCGAGTCTTAAATTCAGTAACTGTTGTAAACTTCTATTATTATCATTATTCGATGCAGCTTTTGTGTGATTCATTATTTACAACTTAATTAACATATGAATATTGAGTGAATAAAATGTAAAAGTGTACACTACGAATGTCCTTTAGCAAAAAATATACGCATGTGCTAAAAAAATTGTTGTAATTAGAACACAGCTTTGTTTCCAAAGCCAGAGAAGAGAGTCATATTAGAATTATATATTAAACGTCATGTCTTTCTAAGTGTCACCTGTATAGGAAAGTTATAGGCGCTACTTTAATATATCGAGGAGAAAACTCTTTTCCAAATAGACAAATTCTGATTAAGGGCAGTAACAAAATCGAAGATATAATACAGATAGCTAACATTGGAAATAAATATGGTGAAAAATACAAAGAAATTGGAAAATACATGATCAGATTGCTTTTTTTTTTCGAGTGGACAATTATATTGTCAACTTTATTTTTTATATGCATCCTTATTTGTCCGTTAATCAAAGATTCATATATATTAGAAAAACACAATAATGATATTGATTGGCAAAATACGGCCACAATGTGAAATTGCGTGAGCGCGATATGGCAAGATGAAGATTACAGAAATACCGATTTAAGATTTGGGCAAGCATGTGCTTCGTTGGTGACAGCGAAAGCTACAATCCTCCAGGTAGCCTAGAGAGATCCACAGGACACGTTCCCCGTACGATCGCAAATATTTACTACCTTCGGACTCTCTGGTTATTTCAAAGAAGTCCTAACCAGATTTCGAATCGATACCGATTCGGAAACCGGCCCCTCTGGTTTTCAAAGGAGTCCACATTAAAATATATTAAAATACCAATCCCTGTGGTACCACAGGGGAAAAATAATCGAAATATGAGCTCACGCCATGGTGTGGACTGACGTGTCCCGTCTTCATCTTGCCAAATCCCGCTAACGATTACTCAAAACTGTGACGTTTTTATTGAATATGTTATTCAATTAATACAACAAAAATGTAAGTGAAAATATTAATATTGAAATTGAATATAATATTGTTCCATTTATCTCAGTGAAACCACTAGTCTATAAATTTGAAAACAACAGAAAGTTCCCTTAAAAAGTTTTCAGGTTTATATGTTCATTGTGGTTAAAACAAAAAACCATCTATCAAACGTAAGTAAGTTCAATTTATCTTGATGAGAACATAGCCTATAGGTTTGTAAAAGTTTGTACAAAGTGTTCAGGTGTTCAAGTTCAGTTTAGTTTAAACGAAAAATGGATGTCCGAGTCAAACGCAGATAACATAAACAACACTACAACATATTAGGCAAAGAAATATCATATTCCTCCGAGCAAATAGTTTATATTCCACACCGTCAATATCACTTCAGTCTGTGATGTCCAAGTATTACGAACGTCATTCACGGAATATCCAGGAGAGAAGTCTTGACGGCAGTAACAAATCTGAAAAATTAAAAAAAAACAGCAGCAGAATCTTATTTGTGATTATATTGCCCGTAGGAGGGTTAACAAGTAACGAGTTTGGTGCTGACGAGGTGGTGGGTGGGATTTTTTCGTCGACAACGTACTTATTTCCCGGAAATTGAATGTTAATGGGTGTGCAAGAATGTATGACGTCACATATGTGTAGATTACAAATAACAGGCACGGAATTTGAAAAGTAAATTAAATGATATATTCACTTTGATTAAATTCGTTTATCTTTTATCGATAAACTTAATTACATAGCACTGTCCTTATCTGAATTTTGGCTTTTCTATTTAGAGTCTTTTTGGTTATTTGTTCTCTATCAGCTTTAACACGTTATTGGTTAATGGACTTCCAACTGTTTTGGTTTTATCTGCACTGATGAGACGTAAGTTGTCGAAATGCGCATATGCAGAAAATAAATTAACAGTAACTTCATAATTTTTGTTATTTACTATACTTGGTGCATAAATGTAATTGTAAGATGACAAAACTTTGATTCTTAAGTAACTATACTGACATTAAAGAATGAGGGAAAGCAAATATAATGGAAAATGCCAACCCCAGGATTATTTGAATCCATTGCAGAAGTACATGTTGACAAGAAAAAAGACTATTTGTGATAAACTTATATTATACTACACATAAATGCCATGTACGGGATAACAAAGCACAAGTATGGACTTCGGAAGAATATGAAACCTTACATAACCTGGTAAATAAAATACTATAAAGATTTTTTTGGTACTGTTGAGGGTTAGAGAATTTACACATACTATGTATTTTATTGGTTTTGTCTAAGAGATAGAAAAGTATATTAACCAATCACCTACGAAACAGATCATTCAAAACAATATACCGTATATCGGGAAATTTTCGCGTAGGGTAAATTTCGCGGTTTTGTTATAAATACCCCGGGTCAAATTTTCGCTGTGTTTATTTTTAGCGCTTTCCAAAATTAGCCGCGAAAATTTCCCTGTATACGTCTATATATAAGCCGGTCATATGTAATACCTTTAAAACATAGAGATGTTGATGGGCTGTATTAGGTAAGTATTTTTATATATTATATATATTGTTTTAATACATTTATAATACATGACATGTAAATATTTATTGAAATAATGGAGTAAATAAAAACAACTCGTTGTCCAAACTAGAAATCGAGATAATTTAACACAGCTCAGATAAACACAGAGACGTTTCTATGTTACGGTAATTGAACATAACGTCAATCAGAATCAAAATTCTTTGCAACTGCTCCACTTATCCTACTCTCTTTGACTCCATTTCTAACAATGTCCTTCTTCCCACTTCTTCACATGCTCAATGTCCTCATCCTTCTGCAGTGCCTCTGTAACTTGATCTGCATACCATTTCCGTGAAGTGTTTATATAATTTACTTTTCAAATTCCGTGAAGTGTGTGAATATGTTGACACTTTTGTTGACCGAGAGACCCATAGGCTGTAATAAGTCCGTACAATTTGGAGGGATTGTAATGTGGATCAAACGATCTTGTTTAAGTTTGTCAAGAAACTCCTTTGTAATTTGTGCCCGAAAACAATAAAAAATTACGATGGCTTTCTGGTGCAGCGGCAAGATCTTCTTTATAATAATTTTACGGACATACGGCTTGATTATTTTGTCTACGTAGTCAACCATTGTGCTAGAATTAGCCCAGTGGTTTTCTGATTCTGTAATATGAAATCCTTTCGGAAAACTGTATTTGGAATGACATTGCGATGTTTTCCCCTGATAGATGAGTTGGATAGGGAGGAATGTTCCATCTAACGCTCCGGCAAAAGTAGCTGAAATTAGAAGGACTTTCTTATTTTTTGTGTAACCTACATTAGTAAAAAATACATATTTTTTCTAAAATTGAATCGAAATATGAATAAATGATGAGTTACTAGTATTATGTTGAACAACTATTTAAATTTAGATATATGTTTTATGAAAACTTACACATCGCCCCAATTCCTGTCTTTTTTCCTAACGACACATAAAATTAATTTGTTTTTAAAATCAATACGGATTGCAAATACCGTTAATTGTCAACACTTCAAAGACAAGTCGGAATTAATCAAGTTAAAGGTTACCATCGAGTGTCATAAAGGTGTGAAAAATCACAGATCAATTAACCATGTCACTGTTATAAAATTTAATTGCTATATACACAATTTACCTGTAATTTGTCTTTTGTCGTCCTTTGAACTTTGAACTTTATTTCTCATAAACTACATATACATAGTTAAAGAGATAATATATAAATAACATATAAATACAATATAACACACATGTATGGATTGTACAGAAATTTTAACCAGGAGGACGTACTTTCTCATTTACAATTTTTATGAATTTACATAATTTTTCAAGAATAACAATATTATCAGAATTAAAAAGTTGATTGAATTTTAAAGCATTTGGTCTTGTATTACAAAATTCTGGAATTAACTTACTTCTTTCATTTTTTAGAGCAGAGCATGACATAATATAATGGTATTCATCACCTATGTCCTAAGAGTCACAGAGATGACACAATCTCTCGTTTCTCGACAGATTCTGCCATCTCCTCGACTCTATCGGTAGGTGATGACTACCACATCTAAATCTACACATTGTGTACAAATTATTTAAAGATAACTTCAGTAAATATGTTTCAAATTTAACGTCTGTTTTGAAGATTCTGTAACAAAGGCATTTTGGGGACACATTTATTTCAGACAAACAGTTTTGCATAAACTGGTCTTTCAATTTCTGTTCGACACTGGAAGAAACCCATTTATCTGCAAACTGGTTTTGCCAAATATTTGGCATACCACAATTTTCAAAAATATTCTTAATAAATGATACCCATTTAAATTCAAAACCATAATTACAAAAATTTACATATAGTAGTCTATATAAAAGACTGCTAATTTTACTCTCTTTTCCGTTTAAAAGTTTGCACCAGAAGTTAATCATACGCACTTTCGCATTTAAGATAATTGGATGTCTTCCTGATTCTGCATATACAATACAGCTAGGGATTGATTGTTTCAAGTGTAAAATGAGTTTACAAAATTTTAAGTGCACCCGCTCTATTAAGTCAAAATTCTCAAAGCCCCAAACTTCAGATCCGTATAGCAGAATGGGAACAACAATTTTATGAAATAATTCAAACTTATATTCAATACTTAAGCTATTATCTCGACATTTTTTAAAAATTCCGTACATTGCCTTAGTTGCTTGTTCACATAGATATTTTCTGGTATGTAAGAAAGAACCACTTTTCGAAAAGAAAACTCCTAGATATTTATAATTTTTAACAATCTCTATTTCTTTATTGCGTATATAAAGCCTTAAATTTCGGTGAATACTCCCTTTGGTAAAAATCAAGACTTTCGTTTTGTTTATGTTGATTCTAAGCTGCCATTTATCACAATAATCGGCAAAAACATTTAACATATTTTGTAAATCATTACTACTTTCTGACAATAATACTGTGTCGTCAGCATATAATTTAGAAACATCTTAAGATATACAGTCAATTTATTCTCAAAATCAGAAGAAATTGATTGAATACCATTTAGATCTTTCCCTTCAAAATAATGTTGCAAATCATTTAAATAGACCGCAAAAAGTGCCTGAGAAAGATTTTCCCCTTGTCGAACACCAATTTCACAATTAAACAAATCAGATTTTTCGTTGTTATGAATAAGTCTCGACTTGACATTCTGATACATACTTTCTATTATCCTGAAAAATTTCCCCCATCTCATTTTCCAACAATTTAAAAAGCAAAAAATTTCTCTGAACAAAATCAAATGCCTTCTCAAAATCTATGAAGGCACAAAAAAGTTTCCTTTTCTTTAATTTCAACAATTCAAACAAAGCATGTAATGTAAATATATGGTCATTCGTGGAATAATCCGATCTAAAACCAGCTTGATTTTCTAGTATAATTTGAGATTCATCTATCTAGAATTTAAAATTGATGTGAATAGTTTTCCAAGACTGGATAATAGAGTTATAGGCCTATAGTTTTGTGGTTCATTTTTATTGCCTTTATTTTTATAGATAGCAACAACATTACCTATTAACCAAGCCTCTGGCATTATACCTGTATCTAAAATCAAGTTAAACAAATTAACATAAAGATCAGACATAAAATCAATAGTTGATACAACATACTCATTTACAATCAAATCATCACCAGGTGCCTTATTATTCTTCATATTTTTAACAGCTTTTAACACTTCATTCAATGTAATAGGATCATTCAATGTTCTGTTCCATTCATTATCTAAATCATTATTAAGAATATAATTTTCAACCACATAATTATTTTTGTTTACTTCTTTGAAAAAATTAAACAAGGAGTCAATACTAATATCATTATTATTTTTTTTCTCAAACTTATTCCAAATCTTCCAAAATTCTCTTGGATTTTTCTTACGTATTTTTTTCATTTCCAAGCGTAAACTATAATGATACGACTTAATGCTTTCATCCATTTTTTTCTTGTTATGTTTTTCTGATATTCTTAATCTCTCTTTAAAAAGATTTGATCCATAATGCTTAAAAAGCCGTTTCGACTTTCTAAATTCCTTTCTGGCCTTTTTACAATCTTTGGTAAACCAGTCTTTATTTGACACATTATCATTAGGTCGACTGGTATTACGAGTATTAAATACACCAAAAGTAAGTTTAGCAGCATTCAAAAAAACATCAGAAAGGACAAGGTATGATAAACAATGGTAATTTGCCCCCTCATTTTGCCAAATTATTAGCTATCGTTTATGCACATTAAATTTATATATTTGTAATCTCAAGGTCTCCCTCTTCCAGCCAGTCAACACATTTCGATTCGATTCATGGCTATATTCCTAAACGGNTCACACTTTAATATTATTGCATCATACAAATTGTTAATTTTTACAGTATCAATATTGTTTTTGAAATCAATCACCTTTTCATGTTTACCAATACATTCATTATTAAAAGATTCAAATTCTAAACTAAAATCTGAATTATAAACATCATTTACAAATAGATATAAACATAGTGGAGAATGAATGTCTGAATATAAATTACAAAATTCTAAAACTTCAAAATCACTAACTATATGTAAAACAGAAGCTGAAGAAATAATATAATCTACAACGCTATTATTTCTACTCGTTGGCTTTCCTATCTCATCTTTGCCAACTCGCCCATTAAGTATGAACATATTGTTATTTTTACAGAAACTAAGAAGTTTTTTCCCATACGAATTTAAAGTATTATCTTGACTTGTGCGCATTTTTTTTATATCTAATTCACCTAATACTTCTGCCTCAGAAAATTGATTTAAATCTAAAAACATATTATCAAATAAAATATCTGGTTCAACCAATTCATAAAAATCTCTCTCATTGGCAGTTCGACTATTAAAATCTCCAACGAGAAATACATTTTTACTGTTTTTCTGTAATTCAAGAAATTCATTTTCTATTTCTGACATAGCATTTTCAGAAGCATAACGTGTATTTTCTGGGGGAATATAGACTATTCCTATAATAACATTTTGTTTCAGATTGAGTAATTTACCGTCAATACTAAACCATAATACAAAAGAGCATTCGGTATGAATAAGTTTAATATATTTCGAAAAACTCGTCTTGTATCCAAGCGCAATACCACCCGATCTAAAATTTGAAAACTTTTTACGATTTTTATAATGAAATATATAATTTTCTACATTTATCTCGTCTAAATCGTCTAATTTTGTTTCCGAAAAACATAAAAAATTGTATCTGTTAATTAAATTTTTAAACTCTGGATATAAGAGTCTTCTTCTTAATCCACAAACATTTAGACATAATAATTGTACAATATTGTTGTTGATATCAATTAAAGAATCACCATTGTTACTAGTTTGACAATCAGTTACCCTTGAGTAATCTTGATTACAGTGATTACTATCATTCGGATATCCTCCCTGGTTGTCCTAATCACGATTCTTCTGGGGCCCTCTACGGGTAATATTTTTCGGTCTTGCTCCTCTGTTGGTGTCAATGGTGTCCATTGCCGATGCTTGAGCATTCTCGGGAGGTTTAAATTCTACACCATCTATTATAAGTTTATCTTTCTTAAAATGGAGTTTCTTTTTTGTTCTTTGGCTTCTTTGAAGTACGGCCAGAGATTTTTTCTACGCTCATTTATTTCCTTCAGATACTGTTCATTGACTCCGAATTTTGTACCTTTGAGATTGCGTGCTGCTGACCTTACAAATTCTCTATCTTTAAAGTTTTTGAATCTACACACAACAGGCCTAGTGACCTTACAAATTCTCTATCTTTAAAGTTTTTGAATCTACATACAATAGGCCTAGTCGTAGATACCGAACCATCCATATCCTTTATATCCGATACTGACCCAAAACGATGTGCTCTATGAAAATCTACAGGCGTTTCAATTTTCATATCTTTATTCATAAAGGCTTTTATTATTTCTTCGGTCTGTTCTATCGTTTCATTTTCTACAAGAGGAATACCAGAAAAAACCAAGTTTTCTCTCATTGATCTAGTTTGTAAATCGATATGTCGCTCCTGTAATTCATCTAAATCAACCCGAAGGCGATGTAAACCGTTATTCATGTCGTTGTGGTCAGATTTAATTTTTGAAACCGATGAACACAGTTCTTTTCGGTGGGATTTAATTGTTTCTATTTCATTGTTCATAAACTCCATCCCCCTTTCCATTTCATTTATTCTTTTACTCATTTTATCCACATTATTGACTAAGTTCGACATTGTAGATTCAAACCTCAAGTTTGTTATTCAACTGATGAAACGAAGATAGTTTTTGACACAGATAATCAACTTTTTGCACAAGACAGTCAATCTTATCGTTTGCATCAGGACAATTACTAAAAGTGGATTATTATGTTAAAAATAAAAAAAAACTGGGTACATGCATCTATTTTCATTTCAGTTATTGTGTACTTGTTCGTGAGAGAATTTCTCATATGGATATTCTTTTACAATATATTTGTAGAGATTTTGTCTCATGTGCATTTACTCCATATTCTTTCATTCACCATTTACGACTGGAGTTTGTCTCTCCTGCAGTGTGGAGTCCGTAAAAAAGATTCCCCGTTATGGGAGAGATGTATGCACTCTATTCATTTCACTTATGATGTACTTTTTCGTGAAAGAATTTCTCATATGGATCAAAGTCACAGACATGACAAAAACGAGAAAAAAGAAATACAGACAAAACAAGGACACGTGGCAGCCACAAGGCACGGAAATAAAAAGACGACATTCAGAACTAAGGTACTCATAGTGTGAAACTCACATGAAAACAGGGAGTGAAATCAAGTGCCTCGGAAGGATAATCATGTCCTGCCCCGCTAACGACACCCGTCACACTATCAGTTGGGCATATATTCTTTTGAATGATCTGTTTAATAGCTGATTGGTTAATGGACTTAGACAAAACCAATTAAATCCATGGTACGTGTAACTTCTCTGACCCTCAACAGTACGAAGGTAAAATTTATTTAAATCTCTATAGTATTTTATTTACCAGGTTATGTAAGGTTTCATATTTTTTCCGAAGCCCATGCTTGTGCTTTGTTATCCCGTACATGGCATTTATGTGTAGTATAATACAAGTTTATCACAAATAGTCATTTTTATTGTCAATATGAACTTCTATAATGGATATAAATAATTCTTGGGTTGGCATTTTCCATTAAAATTGTCTTCCGTCATCCTTTAATGTCAGTTTACGTACTTAAGAGTCAAAGTCTTTTCATCTAACATTTACATTTATGCACCAAGTATAGTAAACAACAAAAAAGTTACCGAAGGCGATGTAAACCGTTATTCATGTCGTTGTGGTCAGATTTAATTTTTGAAACCGATGAACACAGTTCTTTTCGGTCGGATTTAATTGTTTCCATTTCATTGTTCATAAACTTCATCCCCCTTTCCATTTCATTTATTCTTTTACTCATTTTATCCACATTATTGACTAAGTTCGACATTGTAGATTCAAACTTCTCGAGTTTGTTATTCAACTGATCAATCGAAGATAGTTTTTGACACAGATAATCAACTTTTTGCACAAGAGAGTCAATCTTATCGTTTGCATCAGGACAATTACTAAAAGTGGATTGTAGAAGAGGTGGTGGCATAATCTGGTTTGGACTCTGGGAATTTCCACAAGTTGTCGGGTAGAAACCCGCCATGGGGGATATTTGATGATGACTTGGATGACTTGGATTTTGGAAATTTGGGTTAACTTGTACAAACTGCAAATTGTTCTGCTGTCCTTGCATCGTCTGATTATAAGGTAAATATGAGGAAATGGTATTTGGTAACTGTTTTATACTGGCTTCAGCACTAGTTTGAGTTTTACTGTTTATGTTTACATTTTTGGTTTTGGTTTCATGAATACTACTCTTTTGCGGTTGTTAATTTGGTTTCTCACCACTTGAGTTCTGGTCTTTGGACTTCTTTCTCTTTCTATTTTTCTTTCCATCATTTTTTGAATTCATGACCAGACCAGTGATTTCTATGCGTTTTGACCCCTCTTCTGCCATTGTCCACTGGGAAACCGGCACAATGTGTATTCCTGTCTGGTCCCAATTTATTTATCAGTTCTGGAGGGACATTGTACTGTTCGGCACGATCTTGAATTTTCTTTAAGAATTTTTCTTTTTCTGCATCAAAGTTCTGCAGTTTTTGGGCATTTTTAGAGGTTGTGCCCTTACGTTTGACCTTGTTCATTCGGTTTAACAAAGACAATGCCAAATCTCGGGTAATGTTGATGTGGCCACCGTTTTCCACAAGTAAAGTTCTATCTTTGGCCAACACTTAACCTCGAGCTGCAGCTTTTACGATTGCAGTATTGATAACGCCTCCGGAATTACGAACTGCATTAATGTATCTTTTAATCTGGGCATCGAGCTCCTCACCCATTAAAAGTTTTCTACCACGTTTCTTTGTGGGTAATTCTAAGATTTCAGTATCATCACTTTCGGTTGAATCATCATACACTAATTTCCGCTTTTTAGATCCAATTTCTTTCATGCAGTCCTTTTTGAATCTACGAACAGTACTTTCGTTTAATTTGCGATTCAGACTTGGCGAGAACTTTTTCACTGCTGCACTTGGTCCATATTCGGCTGCATATTTTCCAATTTGCAAACGTTGCTGCGGACTATAAGTTCCATATGTCCCACGTTTAGTAGGCTTCGGCGATTCTGTAATGTTTTGAACTTCAGCATTTGCGGCAACGGTTGCATATATCTTAAAATCGACATGTTGTCGATTAGAATGACAACTCAAGAATACAATTTTATTTCAAATGGATTATAGTCACCTGATCTTGTGATCAGTGTTCAACATGTACAATGAAAAATATAAGTACTACGGGTGAGTTTCGACCTGTGATCGATTAACGGTACAGCAAGTAAATTATTTATGGGCAAAGAACCATAACTCTTGGGGTAAATTTTCGCTGTGGGTAATTTTCGCGGATCATAGATCGCCGCGAACATAGCGAAAATTAGACACACGCGAAAAAAACCCGATATACGGTATGTCCAACTAATGGTGTGACTTGTGCCGTTAGCGGGGCAGGACATGCTTACCATTCCGAGATACTTGATGAAACTCCCGGTTTTCATGTGAGTTTCACACTATGAGTGCCTAAGTCCCGAAGTCGTCTTTTTATTTCCCTGCCGTATGGCTGCCTCGCGTTGTTGTTTTGTCTGTATTTCTTTGTTCCCATTTTGTCATGCCGATGGACTTTGATTTTTGTAATTATCACATCCCTTGTTCCTTCGGTATTCTCACTTTTGAGACAGAACAGTTCCTATTTTTAGCGATGTGAGATTTCCTTGTCTTGTACCCCCCGGTGCAAGACAGAAATAGCCAAGCAACGTATTCAGACGTCATTGACGTCACTTAGGAACGTAGGATGTCAAGTACGGCTTGGTGGTAAATAAATCGTAGTTCGTGATTACAAAAGTGAGAAAATAAATCAAACACCGTTGAAAATGCAAGATTTAGAAATCTCACACCCTCGGGTAAGATTTCAATGGTTCTCTGACTCGGCAAGCCTCGTCAGAGAAATATTGAAATCTTACCCTTTGGTGTCTGAGATTTCTTGATCTTGCCTTTTCACTGGTGTTAGATTCATATATTCTACTATCGTTCTTTTTTATTGCAAATTAAAAATAATAATAAAAGTACAGATATAGACGCTATTATATCAGAATTGCGTTTTCCTCAATTACCTGTGAAACAAAAATCTGAACATGAACGTAAAATTTCCCAAGCCTATCCGAAAACACTAGAAGACCAAGACGAAAACATATATGACAATGGTGTAGCTTCCATCAAAGAAAACACAAGTCAATCTTATAAGAAAAGTTAAAAACAAGTGAGAACCGAACCGTCAATCCAAAACGAACAATCCAAGGACAATGTCAACATCGGAAAGAACAAAGAAACAGAGACACAACACGAGTACGGCACAGAAAAGAAAAATGAAGATACACACACACAAAGATGAACAACACGGACCAAACCAACCATAGGCGAGAGCAGGCGCACTGGCAGATAAGCATCTCCTGCTTCTTATAAGACACCCGCCGTGTTGAACATGTCAAATCCGGTGGTGGAAACAACAATTTAGCTTTTTAAAGGAAAGATCTGTTGTCATCTTGGAAACAAATATCCTTTAGCAGTCCACAAGATGGTGATGTCGACCGTAAAACTTCTGGAGAGATGACTTCAAGTTTTGAGTGACATATTTTTATTTAAGTAGCCTTTTTGTGAGCAACTGGACTCTATCAAGAAAATCACTGTATCGACCAAATTCCCTTCAATAGCGAATGAGCTGGGAGATGTATAATCCATATGCCGGCGCTGGTTGGAGGTTGCTACAAAGAAAATGGAAGTTGACTATTGGAAAAGTGAAGTAATTGCGTTTGTCGTACAGCTTAGTTTAAAGTCTACCTCTATTCATAGTACCCTCGGTATTTAATTATTTGTCAACTTCAAGATGAAGGTCAAGAATAACTAAATACCGAAGTTACTGAAATGAGGCCGAAATGAGGCCGAAATGAGGCCGCTGTGGAAGTGTAGTATCCTTAATTTTGAGCTCTTTTGATAGATTATATGAAGAAAATCTCCAAAGCAAGGGTTGTTTAGTTGTTTAGTGACAAAATATCATCTATATAACAGAAGCTAATTGAAGGATTGGGCCAGTTTTTTTATCTTTTCTCTGAAGAAGCCTTTCGATGATTTCAGTCTCATAAGAGCAGAGAAACAGGTCGGCTAGGAGAGTTGCACAGTTTGTGCCCATAGGAATTCCGATAGTCTGTCCACCAAACTGGACAAATATACTGTCGATAAGAAATTCTAACATTTTAATCACTTCTTCCTCTGTATATTTTTTCTCGGATTCGGAGTCATTTTTCAGAGTCATTTTTCACAAAGTATGCTTGCTCTCTACATACAAACTACGAACGCACTGGAGGGACATTATTTTTTACTGATTTTGACTTGTTTGTTATTTCTTATTTGTTACTACTCATTCGCCAAGACTTACTGCTCAGTGCGAATTAAAAAACAACAACTAAATGAATCACTCAAGTGTCAAGTTTTTATTCAATTCTTGATAAAGACGTTTATTATGTTAAAAATAAAAAAAAACTGGGTACATGCATCTTTTTTCATTTCAGTTATTGTGTACTTGTTCGTGAGAGAATTTCTCATATGGATATTCTTTTACAATATATTTGTAGAGATTTTGTCTCATGTGCATTTACTCCATATTCTTTCATTCACCATTTACGACTGGAGTTTGTCTCTCCTGTAGTGTGGAGTCCGTAAAAAGATTCCCCGTTATGGGAGAGATGTATGCACTCTATTCATTTCAGTTATGATGTACTTTTTCGTGAGAGAATTTCTCATATGGATCAAAGTCACAGACATGACAAAAACGAGAAAAAAGAAATACAGACAAAACAAGGACACGTGGCAGCCACAAGGCACGGAAATAAAAAGACGACATTCAGAACTAAGGTACTCATAGTGTGAAACTCACATGAAAACAGGGAGTGAAATCAAGTGCCTCGGAAGGATAATCATGTCCTGCCCCGCTAACGACACCCGTCACACTATCAGTTGGGCATATATTCTTTTGAATGATCTGTTTAATAGCTGATTGGTTAATGGACTTAGACAAAACCAATTAAATCCATGGTACGTGTAACTTCTCTGACCCTCAACAGTACCAAGGTAAAATTTATTTAAATCTCTATAGTATTTTATTTACCAGGTTATGTAAGGTTTCATATTTTTTCCGAAGCCCATGCTTGTGCTTTGTTATCCCGTACATGGCATTTATGTGTAGTATAATACAAGTTTATCACAAATAGTCATTTTTATTGTCAATATGAACTTCTATAATGGATATACATAATTCTTGGGTTGGCATTTTCCATTAAAATTGTCTTCCGTCACCCTTTAATGTCAGTATACGTACTTAAGAGTCAAAGTCTTTTCATCTAACATTTACATTTATGCACCAAGTATAGTAAACAACAAAAAAGTTACTGTTAATTTATTTTTTGCATATGCACATTTCGACAATCTATGTCTCATCAGTGATAATAAAACCAAAACAGTTGGAAGTCCATGAACCGAAAACGTGTTAAAGCTGATAGAGAACAAATAACCAATAAGAATCTAAATAGAAAAGCCAAAATTCAGACAAGAACAGAGCTATGTAATGGACAAATAAGATACCTATAAAATTGAAGTTGACAATATTATTGTTCCTCGAAAAAAGCAATTTGATCGCCTATTTTCCAATTTCATTGTATTTTTCTCCATGTTCATTTTTATGCCTTTCTTCTATTTTGTTACTGCCCTTTAGCAGAGTTGGTCTACTTAGAAAAGAGTTTTCTCCTCGATATGTTACAGGAGCGCCTATAACTTTTCTATACAGGTGACACTTTGAAAGATATGATGTTTTATATATAAATCCAACATACCCGAGTTAAAATAACTCACCTGCCCTGCATGAGTTAAAATATACCAGATGCCTTTGTTTACTGCTTAGTTGTTCTTAAGCTTCATAGTAAGTGATAAAAGCTCCCAGAATGAAAATAAATGATTTTAGATTCCTGCGGATATGAGCAGAATGCAAAAACTTGTTTTGCTATAATGATGAATTATTGTTTGGTAAGAAATTCATAATTGATTAGAAACGATTCTCCTCTTGAATAAAACTGAAAAGCATTGCTGTTCTAATCAGTCAATTTTTTCTAAAGGTCACAGGAGGCTTAGTATTTTGAGGGTTCATGATCAAGTCATTCTAAAAACTCAGAGTTGAAATGTGTTAAATGTAATAAAAAAGATAATAGAAAACATCTAGAATGGCTGAAAATTACAATGATATGCTAAAATCTGCCAGTGAAATACAAAGGAAAAACACAAATAAGACAAAAGACAAACGTAAACAATAGCTGTGTATGCATAATTGGTATAATTCGTACTAAAATTTTAAATATTAAGGTAGTACCCGGGGTACCCAAAAATTTTCCATACAATCAATTTTCTTTAAATTTGCAGTATGAAACAATTATGTACTAATATATTTCTAGAACAGGTTTTGAAAACTTTCACTAAAATACAAAAAATACCGAAGCTGCATAAAAACAAAAATTTCGTTATGTTGTACACGTGTTTCAAGGAGTAACCTCTTATCATCAGCATTAAAATCAAATAATATGGAAAGCCATAAATACCTTATCACAGGAGTCTTAAATTCTGTTCAGTAATCACCATGAAGCATATACTACTGTACTGAATTGGCATGAAAAGAATATAAATTGTCAAACTCCTTCAAGGAGACGTGTAGACCTAAATATGAGAGAATAATTATCATAAGCAAGCATTAAGTGTTTATTTACAGTAAAAAAGAACACATGTTTTCAAAACATTGCTGAAAACACAGCTTCATTCAATTTTTTCAAGGTGAAAACCCTAACAGTCAATTTTCACAAAAAAAACTGACAAATTAAAGGTCCTGCACATATATGACTTATATCAAAATTCTATAAAAAAATCACTGTAGGAAAACTGTCTAAAAGTCTTAAAATTCCCAAATTCTGAACGTCAAACAGAAAGAGTTACCCCCTTTTCAAAAATCTGACTTTCATTTATATTAATATTTTCAAGATGCCATTCAAAACTTAGCTATTTTTATGTAGGCACTTTGAATTATTTTATGGAGGGAGGGCGGTTTCATGATTAGATGAATATTTAATTTCTATTTATGCTAAAATATTCTAAATCTTTTGTTTACTTATACTAATCAAAACAAGTAATTTGTGCAGAAATGCGAGTTTTCTCCCCATACCCCAGGTCTACTACCTTATGTACACATATTCTTTAATCAAACCACATAAAGCGCATAATATTCACATTGCAACATGGATATTTCGGTGTTTTTATTCGAGGCCTAACTCTCGAACAATAGATCGAACTTGACCTGTATTTTATTAATAGTAACATTGTCCCAAATTATTAAAACTTTTCTTCAAAGCAAACTCAGGTTATCATCTGGAAACCATAAAATTTAAGTTTTTTTAGTAATTCAAAAGCATAAACTCTAAAACGCAAGAAACTTTCCTTGAAAGCAAAATTAATTTATCACTCTGAAACCATAAATTTTAAAGATTTTGCTCAATTCAAAGGCGTTTACTATGGAATGCAAGTTCCAATTACGGTGAATTGAACTTGAATTGTATTAATCAAAAGTAACATTGTCCCAAAATATTAAAACTTTCTTTCTTGAAAGCTAACTCAAGTTATCATAAAACGCAAAATCCGAACATGATGAAATTCGACCTTGACTCTTATTTTGTAAATAGTTACATAATCTTTAAATATTATAACTCGCTTTAAAAAAATTGCTCAATTCAACAGCATTAACTCTGGAATGCAAACTCTGATTACCGTAGATCGAACTTGACTTGTATTTAATGAAAAGTAGCATTGTCCCAAAAATATTAAAACTTTCTTTCAAAGCAAACTTAATAACATTTATGGATTTTACGTAATTCAACGGCAATAACTCCTAAACGCAAAATTACATCACGGTGAAAATTGAACTTGACTTGTATTTCATAAATAGTAACATAATCATTAAATATCTTTCCTTAAAAGCAAATTCAAGTTATCATCAGAAAAACCAAAGTCGGACGTGCATATGGACGACGGACGGACAGACAGACGGACAAGATGAATCCTATATACTCCCGACATTTTAAAGCGGGGGTATAAAAATGGATGACAATCTTCAGGAAATGATCAAGCCTGCAAAGAATTAAAGAAGTCTATGATCGTAAAAAACATGTTTGGGTTATAATATAAAAAAAAAATCTGAATCAATACAAACGCTCCATGGAAAAAGTAAAGTCAGTTTGATTATATTGATATTAGGTCAAAAACTATAACATAAAACTGTTTAGGGCATAAATGGTATGTATCCTTTGAGATTCAAATGAAAAAAAAAAAAACAAAAAAAAACAAAAAAAACAAAAAACAAAAAAAAAAACAAATGTCCCTCATGGAAAGCACTATCCCGATTTTGGCTGTTCATGAAGATTCTATTGGTTATTTGTTCTTATCAGTTTTAACACATATTTCGGCTTATGGATTCCAAATGCTTCTACTGCATCCCGCTGAAGAGACCATGATAAACAATGAAAGGTTATGGAGCAAATGTATATGAGACAAAATCTTTACAAATACATTGTAGGACCAACTACAATATATATATAAAGGAAGAACGCTTTTATTGTTCTTCAACTTGAAGTCAACAATGAGTTTTGCTCATATCTATAGTAAGTTCAAGATGGCCCCTATCTTCGATTTGTGTCAAATTATTTGCTAAATGTCGAAGAAAGCTAAATCCGTACCTTTCGTGGTCATGGGTGTTGGATCGTCAAGAAACATGAATTAAACTAAAAAGTGCTCTTACAATCACTGTCATCCGCTGTCCGACAAAAGCACCAGTGTTTGGTTGTCAGAACGGCCTTCTACATAACTAAATTCACAGTTACTTCATTATTTTGTTATTTATTACCACTGGGCCGATGCTTTATCTGGAGGACTGTAGCCAGTATTTCGGTGGTGTCCCTATTTTACCCGAAACAACGGCATTAGAATAGTGAATGAACAGTGGATTGGCTTACATAAAAATCCAAAGATATAGGGCTTGTAAGTCTTGTACAATTTTAGAACTTCCGGGATCAAAAATTGTACCCGGAAGTTACATTTTAAACAAATATATATGACGTTTCAAACAAAAATTTGAACGTCATAATCATCGGACGTCATGTTTTGCCGGGAAACGTTTGCGAATTGCCTGTTTATCGTGGATTCTCGGGAGTCACATGACGAGACTTACAGAACCTATTGCCGAAACGAGAACACAAAAAAACTATGACGATAGACAGCTACAAAACGCAGAAATAAAAACACAACATTTAAAATCAATTGCACTTAAGGATGGTTACTCCTCAGGTTTTTGAAACCGTCTCTGACTCTCAGAATTCTCTTATTTTATCCATTATTATGCATAAGAAAATTTTGCACACTTACCCCCACTTTTCTTTTCACAATATGATAGTATACAACTTCAATAGACTTCTGACAAAATTTGATGAAATTCTTGATATGCCTTCATCGCATTTCAAAGGTTGATTACCTTAATGCATAATGAATGAAAAGTCTAGAGAAGTTCGAATTCCCGCCAAAATTTGATGTGTTTAAATCTCAAAAAGGAACACACTGACCTATCAATATTTTTTGCTTAAAATGACGTATGATCCATATTCTAATAAATAAAAATAATAATCTTAAATCCTTGATATAATAAACTTGAGGAGTGACCATCCTTAAGGATGTTCGCTGGTCAGTTTTAAAATAACAAGGATATCAATTTAATGTGATTTTGTGTTAAAAAATTGAAAAAGAAATAATTAAAGCCGAAAAAATTGATAGGTTACCGATGCAATTTTTTTAGATACACGTGTTTCAAAAAACCGCGAGAAACTGAACTCCTCTGCATTTTTCATTGGTTAACATGAGCAATGTTTATCAAATAATGAATGTGACAAAATAACACCAGTTGAATAAAATTTTGTCAGAATGCTCACAAAGATATATAAAAATGAAGTTAACGAAAAAAAAAAGGAGGGGGTCACCGAGCAAAATATTATTAAGCTTTTGAATGGATAAATCCAGAGAAGTCCGAAAATCTGACAGAAATGCATAAACATGACAGGCGAACATCCTTAAAGTGTGAACTCCCATGAAATGAAGAATTATATGAGGTGAATGAAATGAGGATTGAAAGGGCTGACTTAGCAGCAATTGGGACAGAGTTTTTGCTCTGTTAAAAAAAAATCACTGTACAAACTACATGCTCGATAACAACGAACGAACTGTGAAATATACACTCCATAGGCTGGAGCGGTAGGTGTGCTGCTTAGAAAGGGAAAGGATCCCAATTGGGAAGTTAAATCATCAGGCTAGTCATATATTTAAGATTTCAAACGTCCATCTAAAGATAAGCTAAAAGTGGTCCACAGTTAGTTCCAACAGGAATCCCTATTGTCTGTATGAAAATGCGGCCTCTGAATTCGACAAAAATATTGTCCATCAAAAATTGTAACAACTTGATTAAGTCAGTATCATTGTACTTCTCATTTAAATTAGTTGGGTTCTTAAGAAAATATGTTTCGTCGATCCTAACTACTAAAATGCATATCTGCATTTTGTATAGGGACCTTGAAATATCTAAACTTGGGGAAAATTTAGGTAGAAAATCTAAGGAGTATCATCTTCAATCATAGCTCTGTCCTTAGCTGATCTTGGCTTTTCATTGAAATCCTATTAGGTATTTGTTCTGTCTTAGCGTTTATACATATTTCGGTTTATTAATTTCAAAATTTGTTGATTTTATCTGCACCGAAGAGACAAAATGGTTATCTGCAAGACAATGAATTCACAGAAATTTCGGTATTTTGTTTTTTTCGAAAGGGTTTGCAGATTTTGATACTAATTCGTTTGTACGTCAGGTGTAAGCATGATCCAAGCCTCCAGCTGTACCTATACACATTCAAGCGTTTCTTCCAAAAGTACTTGGCCAGTTGCAACAGAAATTTGCAGCAATTCTTCTTCAATCCTCTTTAAGGAGTGTACTTTCAACAGAGACTATTTAGGTTATTAGTCACAATTGTTCTCGGATTGTTAAATTCTGAAAATTAATGTAATTCATTCCGCTACCACAATAGAGATTCATGTTCGATAACTCTTTGAAATAAAAACTGTTTAATATAAGTTTGAATGAAAAGTTTTCTCTGAATAAGAAGACTTCAGAAAATAAGTGACCGTATCTTAAACTTGAAAGCAGAATGTGTCTAAATTTCTCTTTTCAACTTGAACTATTACAGAATGGCCTTGTTATCGTTTATTTTGTTTCTAGCTGTTGAGGAATAACACGATTCGTAACAACCAGACGGGCTCATCAGCATTTTTCAACTTTTTGAAAAAATGCATTTAAAAGTTTGGATTATACCTGAGATCACATGATGTAGAAAGTCTCATTTCTTTTACGTTAAATACTACGTTAGATTTAGATATTTCTTTTTATATAGCTTTTATATGTAGCTATTTATCTTAAAGCTGTCTTTATTTGTGCTATATTTGGATATAGCTGCTGATGAGCCCTTCTGGTTGTTTCAAAATTATGAAAGTAAGAATAATAGAAGGGCCTATCGACATGAAATATGATGTAAACTTCGTCTTAAGATGATAAAATCTCAACTTTAGTACATTTAGTATTGAGTTTCACATAGTTCTTTTGTAAAAGTCTTATCCACTTGTCATTTGTTTTTAATCAAATAACTTATTCACACTCCTTAATTTTACAGAAATTTTGAGGAAATACTTATAGGAAAAAATCAGACAATTTTTCGTTAGAATTATTTAAAATGATATAGCTTTGCTTTTTCATACCAACTTGTAGCTTTCGAATATTCTTACACAACTTATGACATAAATAGAACATTACATTTGGATATTGAATAAAATCTTATTTTTGGTAATATATTGTTACTTTGTCATTGGTTTTACGAAACAATTGATAAAACCTATAGAATTTAAGTTCAAGCTATATAATTGGAACAACTTATAACGCGTAATGATTGATTTATGCTCTAACTTTCAAGCCACATCTGATTTTATCTCTTTTTGTGTACAGCCAGAAGGGCTCATCAGGTTAAATTTACATTTTTTGAAGGGCTATTGGTATGAAATAATATTTGAAGTCACTTTGAATTAAATATTTTATATTAAACATATGTAAGGATGTTTTGTGCAAATCTAATCAATATAAAACAAGAAATATGGCTGATTTAATATAGCTCTGATGAGCCCTTATGGCTGGCATTGGCTGATGAGCCCTTCTGGCAGAAGCAGAGAACAATCTGAGCTGATGAGCCCTTAAAGTTTTGTTTATTTCATAGTTTCTCAAATTCTGATTGCTTTCAAATTTATTTCACATATAAAACTGATAATTTTCCTTTATTTGGTCTTAGAAACTCATTTTGTGAACAAAACTGTTGATGAGCCCTCTGTTTGTTATGAGTCATTTCTACCAGATTTCATGAGTATTTATTTATCTTTTTGAGAGCGATTAATTTTTGAAATATGAAATTTTTCACTAACTGCACAGGTAAATTCATTATGTATCAAGAGTTGTCACGCTTTGGTAAAAATTTGCAATAGTTGCTGAGTTAATTGATATTGGTACATATAGGAATAAATTCGTTTACTTTAGGGAGCGATATACACTTAAGTGGAGTTATCCCTCTTTGTGCACGTCGAAATAATTAAACATCTAGAACATTCTAAGTCACGTGACTAACGTCAACGTCACAAATTCTTGTGACGCCAACTTCATTTTCTCAAAAAACCAAATTCGAAAACGGCAGGACTTTCTCCATTGGAATATAACCTACATTACAACCAATGTATTTTTATCAATTTCACTATCCTCTCTACAATAAAGGTAAAATCCAATGACGCAGGTTGGAAGTATTTTATCAAAGTTAGACAATGACGCAAAACAAAGTTTGACCCTTTATATGAAAAAAAGACTCTTCTCAGACTATGCAAATAAAAATTGCATCAACAAAATGAATAGTGTTATATATATTTTTATAACCTCAACTGATCATACATTCCACACATTGACAAAACTATTGTATACATGCTATAGTCACAGTAGATTTCGTAACACATTTAAACAGTGTTCCTTGGTATGAGAAACGTTACTGTGACATTCAAGAGCATTTTTATTTTTCATTTTTTTAAACATTTATGTGACAATTTCAGCAAGGAGATAACAAATGTCATCTTGACATAAATGTTCATAAAACTAGGTGTACAAAGGCAAGTTAAAGTCAATAACCTAAGTAAAATATAGTAAAAGTCAATATCGTGTAATGTGCTAAAATAATCTTTTTTACGTTCATTGTTAATTACAGGATAATTTATTGTTATACGGTTCTATCCAAAGATTCCACTAAAATGTGTAAATTGGAAATTAAGTCTTGCATAGGGATTTAAGAGTTATGGGTACGGATTATTTGCCCCTTTTCATTTAGGGATATGGATTAATTGTTTTTTTTTATTTTGAAGATATTGATTTATTGATTTTGATTTAGGGATATGGATTATTTATGAAATGCACACTATTTTGGCAATATTTGCGAAGAATCTAAAAATAATTTTGTCTATTTTGGGGATACTGGATATGGATTATTTGCTTTAAAAAGCTTTTTGGGATATTAACGGATATGTTTTAGGGATACGGGATATATCATTAGAAATATTTATCAATTACTGACTTTTTACGAGGTCAATATGTTACATATGGACCTGTTATGTTTATATTGACCGAGGACGTAGTCCGAGGTCGATATATTCCTAACGGGTCCATATATAACATATTGACAGAGTAAAAGGTCCATTATTGTTATATTACATAAATTATGTAGTTTTGGTTGTATCTCATAGTATTTTTGTCAAGTAAGAATTTGTCAACACTTCTGAATTTATTTCGAACAAGACGCTCTGGTTGAAGGCGAAAATGAAATGAATCTGTACACAAACATGAGTGAGTTTGTTGCATGTGCGCCAATGATAATAAATGCCAACACGTCTGTTTTTTTTCAAATAAAAGAAACCAGAAAACTTTTTTTTTGTTTTCGTATTTATATGCAGTGCATCAAAATACCATGGACAACTATTAAATCTATTTTTATCGATTTCGGCGGTTTTATATTTCAGTGCCCTTAATGTGTGTAAAGACCATACTTTTTATTATTTCTATTATAAGATCTTTCATGGTGAAAAATTATAGACTTGAAATCAAACTGGAATTTAATTTTGTTATAAAGCGTCAACATAACTATAAATAGAAACATAGCGTCAATATATTTAAAAATAGAAACATGGCGTCAGTATACATATAAATAGAAACAAAGCTGAAAATACGCTAAATATTTCCAAAATCACGTGACTGCTTCAGCCAATGAAATTGATAGGATACTTTGTCATATGTAATATAAAGGAATATGAATTATCGATACTGCCCCATTAACAAGGCTCGAAACTAGAAAAATTATAAGCGGTATCAGAACATCTCTCACAATTAAATCAAATCAAAACAAATATTTTGTTTAATATAAACTAACCTAGAAGTTTGTGCCAGTAACAAATAATTCTAGTGAACGTTTTATAAAGGACCTACTTGCTTTAGTGTTGATGGGCAAAGGCAAAAATCTTTAGCATCTTCAGATATAATTTTGTTGAAAAGATCTGATCGTTAAGTTTAGTTTTTCTTACAATATAACAAAAAGCGTAATTCATCATCAAAATATTGCAATTAAAGAATGTTGATGTAAGTGCCTTTTGTTCAACCTCTTGTCTTCTGCTTTTGAATTCTCGATCATCTTAAAATGTGTTCAGCAGTTTCGATCTTTTTATTCAATCTCATATAAAAAACGTGACAAAAGTAAGTGAGAAACGAACTGTCAGCCTAAAAATGAATAATCCAAGGACAATGGCAACATCAGAAAAACAAAGAAACAAAGGCTTAACATGAGTACGGCACGGAAAGAAATATTAAGACCTGCACACATATACAAAGATGAACAACACGGACCCGGGTGAGATCAGGTGCACCGGCAGAGTTAGCATCTCCTGGCTCTTATTAGACACCCGCCTGTTGAAAATGTCAATTCAAGTAGTAAAATCAAATCCAGTAGATGAAAATAATACGCCCGTCTTGACAACCTCTTATTTTAGGGGAGTAACTTCAGGGCAGAACGAAAGACCTAAAACCAAAAGATAAACAAAAAGTATAAGAGTGAAAAATGCTAATAGGACTTGAACAAAAGGCTAAAATCAGCTAAGGACAGAGTTTTGCAAGAAATATTCAAAGGAAATTTTCCCCAAAATTAATTTGTAAGTTTACCAATAAAGTCAGTTTTCTCGTCAACACCGAAGTACTGGTCTACTGGGCTGGTGAGTTACCCTACTCCTAGGAGATTCCACCAGCTGATGCAATGATCCAGTAATACATAACGATTTCTCCATATCTTCACTGTAGATTAAGGTAGTAGACCTAGGTTAAGGGAGATAACTCTTTAAATCAGTAAAGCGTTTAAAATAGTCATCTATGTTACTTAGAGGCTTAGACTACCTTTATAAAAATGTTTAAAACAAGCATATAAGTGGTTTTTAAGAGTAATGTGCCTTACTTAGGTCTACATCCTTAAATCAAAACAGTTAGAAGACCAAAAAAGCAAAGGAAAAATAAAAGATTATAGAGAACAAAAGTAGTGTATCGGGTTACCCTAGACCACCTATCCTCCCATAGAGCT